>JBAMJV010001381.1:0-61547 GCA_037951105.1 Echinarachnius parma | reverse complement strand
GGGGGGGGGGGGGGGGGGGGGGGGGGGGGGGGGGGGGGGGGGGGGGGGGGGGGGGGGGGGGGGGGGTGGGGGGGGGGGGGGGGGGGGGGGGGGGGGGGGGGGGGGGGGGGGGGGGGTGGGGGGGGGGTGGGGGGGGGGGGGTGGGGGGGGGGGGGGGGGGGGGGGGGAGGGGGGGGGGGGGGGGTGGGGGGGGGGGGGTGGGGGGGAGGGGGGTGGGTGGGGGGGGTGGGGGGGGGGGGGGGGGAGGGGGGGTAGTGTCTGGGGGGTAGTGTCCGGGGGGGTAGTGGCCGGGGGGTTGCAGGGGTTGTCGGGGGGGGGGGGTTGTCGGGGGGGGTCGGGGGGGAGGCCGGGGGGAGGTCCGGGGGGGTAGTTGTCTTGGGGGGTAATTGTCTTGGGGGGTAATTGTCTTGGGGGTAGTTGTCTTGGGGGGTAATTGTCTTTGGGGGTAATTGTCCTAGGGGGGTAATTGTCCGTGTGGTAGTTGTCCGGGGGGGGGGGTGGGGGGGGGGTAATTGTCCTAGGGGGGTAGTTGTCCGGGGGGTAATCGTCCGGGGGGGTGGTTGTCCAGGGGGTAGTAGTCCTAGAACCCTCTTCGATCTTTGCCACTCAACCAAAAGACTGCAAAATGTTCATACTTGTTAATGTAAGGCCTTCACGGAAACAAAACAAAATTAATTGTTTATTGTGCAAGAGAAAGACATTATTTGGTTTACATTTGTAAATTACATTAATTACAGTCATTATTTAAAAGTGATATAGCTGTAAAATAATTGGTTAGTGTAAGTACAGTGTCGGCCAATTACGACAGCCAAATAAGTTCATGAGATGTATCAATAGTGTAGTTTGAGTGTCTCCAACAAGTATTATTTGATTTGTTCAGTGTCATTCAACAGTGAAAGTGTATATTATTTCAATTTCGAACGCTGGATATCATTATGTTATAGTGTATTTGTTATGATTGGTAAACTGAACAATTCAGAAATTAAGTTAATTTTAATAAAATAAAACAAAATCAATGGGGCAACCGGGCAATCAACCCTATGAGTACGAGAGGAAATACATAAATAAACAAATAAATATATAATAAATCCAATTCATGATTGTAGGCCTACCAAGTATACTGATACTGCCAGGGACGTAGGAATCCTGAGTCGATCGACTGCATGACCCGACAAAATTGGTTTGAAATGAAATGAAATTTGAAATGAAATGAAATTTGAAATTAAATTAAATTAAATTTATAAAGACGAATACAATTAATTTTCATTATAAACAAAGTTCATAAAGCTATTCAGTTTAGGTCTTCGTTATTTTGTTAACTCATCAATTCAAAATACTGCGACTTCCTTGTACAAAACTACAAAGAATGCACAACGTTTATGAGATTGATTTGCAAATGCAATCACGCACGTGCATGCATGGGTCTCTCACGATGTGTGATTCATTGATATGCATTTATGCAGGATTTTGTTATAAAACATAGTTTGTCATTGGTTGCGCGTTATGATATGCGCGTTTCTTGTACGCTCATTAATATGCATGATATGGACTTAAAGGGTACCACCACCCAAAAATAATATTCTTATTAAAGAAAGGTAACATCTTTAGTATTCCATTCCATCAACAAGTTCACAAAAATATGTTTCCAGAAAAAAAATATATAATTGGAAACGCATCACCATTCTAAAGCATGCGTTCATGCGGTCTGAATTACGCAGACTGCTGTGTGTGCGATGAATTGCAATGCGTGCAGAGCGAACGAATCGCCCGGGAATCTATTGTTTACAAACGTGCGCGTGAATAGCTGCATTGGCGCACTCGCAAATGGTTGGCCCGTATGGAACCAGTAAATAGCAGTGGTTCCGTAAGTGGTGGAAATTAATTGCTTTGTTTATGAATTACACAACCCTTTGCAAAATGTTGGGTATCTATTTGATAACACAAAACGGTACCAAAACATATAATAATGTGTTGTTCTTTGCCTGGTGGTCCCCTTTAAGTCTGCTTTCAGAATACAAATAGTTACGTGTCCTAGCGCCGTCTTATCTTTTCAAGTTACGACACGCAACTCCTAGGCCTAGTTTTGCCTAATGAAATAATAAGTTAAAAAGTAAGAGGCCCAGAAACGATACTCGATCTCGATATATTTATCGATCTACCATAAATAAATAAATAAATAAATATGTGAAACGGCATATCCAGCATTTGGTTGGCAACAAAATTATTGACAATTCAATTAAAGTTTAAACAAACTTACCAAACAATGGCAATGTCAATGACAATGCGATGGTAATTCAGATCACAGTTTGCATGCAGCATATAGATCTCAGCTCAGTCTTATGGATCTGGAATCATGCACTGGCATGGCGCTGGCGTCGACGACGAGCGTATAAAATAGCGATGCATATTATTATCACTGCAAAAAAGCTGCATGCATGCGCACAGTACATGGATCCAATGCAATGTTTATCTTAGCTCTGGCTAAAAATAGATCCTGGGGATTCCCACCGACCCGACTTAGTCTAGTGCCAAGACTCTCTTATGGTGCGTTTACACACAAAAAATGACACTTGCCCGAATTCAGCGCCTTGAAAGGTGCTTCACTTGAGGGAGAACATTATTCTAGACGAGACACAATCTTTCTGACCAATATCCTACGATACGAAATATTCAGATTTTTAGAAGAATTAGCATATTCCCATGGCCCTAGGTCTAGGAGCTATACTGTAAATTGAAGCTCCTTGCCATAGACTAGAGTTGAGGCAGCTAGCTAGCTATATTAGTTTTTTTTATTATCGAGGTGGATACTTGCTTGTACCATACAGTATGGACACTCGACTCAACGAATATTGTCCCTTTGACCCAATCGTCGTCGCCGCTGCATTCATTACCAGGAGCTATTTTCAATGCTTTTGTCTCATATCAGGTACAAGGACAATTATTTTCATGTCAACGGACAATGAGCTCACTAAGACGTAACTGAGGAATTCCTCCTCATCGCCGAGTATTTTACGCCAGAATGCATCTCTCGTTGAGTCATGATTGCTTCAAAGGTTACTGCATGGTGTCGGGGTCAGCAAAACATAAATGCTACATTTTTTGGGTAAAAGGAATATCAAATTGTGCCTTCGCATACTCCCGCACACTTACAACATCCGATTTACCAGAAAGAAGAGTAGTCAATCTTTAGTTTATATACATGTTAATATTTTTCTGGAGAAATGTGAGGAAACCTTGGAAATCAAGTTTTTGACGGGTAGTACATTTTTAGAAATGTGATCATATTTAATTTATTAGCTATGTTTTGTTACGGATATCAATACCAATTGATCATCAAATCATGTTCTTTCATAAAAAGTCAACTCAAAGACACGGCTTGTTCAAGTTTTCCGGAAAATGTAAGTTTAATTAAAATTGTTTTTAAAACTTGACTGTCGTCACTCTTGACGGCGGCGACGATGATACGATCAATGGGATTAAGCAAGCATTGGTGTCATGGTGATAGCTTTGTATTCAACAGGTGAATGAATATGTTAAAAGTCGATGGATGTCCATGCTAGTATGTCTATGCTTGTACCAAGACCCATCGGTCAGGGGCGTCGATCCGTTTTTGCGATTGGGGGGGGGGGGGGGGGCGAAATTTGAAAATTTTTCCAGAGTGACCACTGACAGAGCTAAAAGCCCCACATTGGCATGCGCGCGCTCATTGAAAGTGTCTTGATGGCTCGAAGACCTGACTTTGGGGGGCACCCACATTTGGGGACAATAATGGGGGTCTAGGGGGCGGAGCCCCCGGAAGCTTTTAGATTTCAAACATTTGCAACTCCTATCATGGGTGTTAAAATTGTATAAAATAGTGAACCTACTCGTAACGTAGTTTTAAAGGGCATAGCGAGGAAAAGATTGGGCCTTGATATAGTCTAGGGCATTGGGCTCCCATGAAACTAAGCAATAGGGCGTCAACAACTTCTCAAAAGTGGAGGGGAGACATTGCGAGGAAGCGAATCGACCGAGCGGGGGAGGGTGTGGGAGGGGGTGTCCCCCTCCCACAGTAGGGAGCTTTTGTATTTTTGGGCGTGAAATTGTGCGATTTGATGCACACCTGAGACAGAAATTTCACGTAATATGAAGTATATAAGTATGGAACCAAACATACATGACAAAGGGAGGGGGACAATCTCCTCCACTTTCAAATGTGGGGGGACATGATATTCCAATTTGATTTGCGTTCAGCGCATATGGACCGAATTGACTGAAAGATATATTTCAGATTATTTTATTTTCTGTGACGGTATGCTATCTATAGATGAGGGTTTAATAAACTTCGTTTGAGGTGTGCGTTTGAGAAATTACACTGCCCAACACATTTCGAAAGGTGAGTTCCCGCAACCAAAATGAAACTTCCATTATGAGAAACTGTATGCGCGCGAAGCGCGCGGCAAAAAAACCCGGTTATTTTGAAGATTAATTATTGATAAATGTGTCTTTCCCCTCTTTGGCATTATATCACTCGATTTTTTTCTTCTTCATTTTCGGAATTATTGGGGGGGCGAAATGATATGTTCGCCCCCCCCCCAATATTTTCATTGGGGGGGGGGGGGGGGCGACCGCCCCCCCTGCCCCCCCAGGATCGACGCCCCTGCCATCGGTTGAGAATCCTGTAAGCGGGGGGGGGGGGGGGGGTAGTTGTAGACAATTTTCGAAGCTGAGACTAGGAATTTTCAACATTTTCGAGGCCGAGACCAGGGTTCTTCGCACTTTTCGAGGCCGATAATGACGGTCGAGACCACTAATAATTATGTAGTCTCGAGACCAGTAAAAAAAAAAAAAAAAAAAAAAAAAAAAAAAAAAAGTCATTTTTGGGTCAAAGGGGGGGGGGGGGGGGGGGGGGAGGGGGGGTTGAACCCCCCGAACCCCCCATCCCTGGGTTAGATGTGCACAAGTATTGTATGTAGTAGTGTCTGATAAATCTAAACAGTGATATTGTCAATTGCACAAAATTTACATAAAATTATATATCATGTACAATTTCACCATGAAATATGTATGGTAATATATAAACCATAAGAAGAATACGCGGTACATACATGTTATCATCCATGGCCTATGGGATTCCCACCGGAACTTGCGTAAGGCTCTTGAGATGGAATAAACCAACGGTCATGCACTTTGCCATTGGGGATTTCCACCTTTTAAAAACTATAGATACTAGTATACAATCCATGGTAATACCAAGGATGGTAATACCAAAATAGCGATGTATGACAGATTGATCATTGTAGGCTACTTGTATGTAGTGTTTGCGTTGTTGCATGTTTTTTTTACGATGACTGTGAAGATAAATGCACACAAACAGTAGTCATCAGCAGAATGTCAGGCTGAATATACAGGGTGGCCCAAAAAACCCGGAAGGGGCACTTCCCAAAATATAGTAACAAATGTATTATGTCCATCGGATAGAGTGTCTTTTCAAATGAACAACGATACCAAGAACAGTCAATTTGGTGGTGTAGTTTTTGTTTTAGGGCGCTGTGAGTGACACCATGTCAGGTTCTCTTTTTTGTCAATTTGTATTGAGCCAGCGCTTGATGAATCGCATGAACCGCCGTTCATAGCGTTGAGCATCGCGCACTGTTGTTAGTGTGCTCTCAGCCGTGTGCCGAGAGAATGGGCATGGTCGCTGAATGGTATTACGGGCATGGAGTGCGGTTAAACTGGCATTGACTAGGTCGAAATCGACATAAATCGGCACCTGACATGGTCTCACTCACTGCGTCCTTAAACAAAAACGACCTGACCAAAATTACTGTTCTTGGTATCGTTTTTCATTGGAAAGGACACCCTATCCGATGAACATAAACATTGTGGTACTATATTTTGGGCAGTGCCACGTTCCGTTTTTTGGGAGCCACCCTGTATAATATGGTCATTTGGGTGTTTCCACCATATTGTAACCCGAAGACCTAACTGTACACCGTGTCCCAGAAAAAACGAAACCGGGTTTCATGGCAGAAATTTTCTGTCATAATGAATAATTTAATTGATGATATGCCTGGAAAGCTCTGCGTCTCTTCTTTCATTTGATGTACAACTTATGGCACATACTTCAAGCATGACTGAATTAGAACAATGGAAAGTGGTGTTACCAATATTCAATTTGCACGCATAAATTTGAAGTTTGGGTGAGTTTTAAGAGTTGTAAACGTACTTATTTTTTAAAAAGGACAAACACCACATAAAAGTTCATATTTTTATCTTTTACATGACACCTCATGCTAAAAAAATAAATGATTTATGCCAGAGAACGAGTACAATGAAAACATGCCTAATTTCTGCCCGAATGAGTGAAAGTTGAGTAAGAAGTCGCTCAGCTTTCCTGACTAGCAGCTGACAATGGACTTTGATGCATGAGTGAATTTACACAAACATTGGGATCAGGAAACAGGCTACATCAGGAAAATTACTCATTTGGGCTGGAATCAAGCATGTTTTCATTGTATTCGTTCTCTGGCATATATAATTTATTTTTTAATCATGAGGTGTCATATAAAAGATAAAATTATGAATTTTCATGCGGTGTCTGTCCTTTTTTCAAAATAAGTACGTTTACTACTCTTAAAACTCTCCCCAAAACCTCACCCAAACTTGCAATTTCTGCGCGCAAACTGAATTTTGGTAACACCACTTTCTATCGTTCTAATTCAGTCATGCGTGAATTATGTGCCATAAGTTGTATATCAAATAAAAGAAGAGACACATAGCTTTTCAAACATATATATATCATCAAGGAAATTATTAATTATAACATAACATTTCTGCCATGAAACCCGGTTTCTTTTTTTTCTGGGACACGGTGTATAATCAGCCGTCTGGTTAGGTTACCGAAGACCATGCATGCATTCAACTCAAGTAACCCCTGGTTATATTTAGCACATGAAAGAGGGGGGAATTTGAAGCATTCACCACCCACATGTGTGGGAATTCCCACCGAATTGAAAATAAACTTAGGTTACAAATGTACATACGTAAAAATACATGGAATCCACATTGCCCATGTCGACAGGTGATCAACAACAACACATTTGGACGTAATTATAGGTATATCCGTGCAATGCACATTTTGGTACAATCTTGCATCGTTACAATCTGATTAAGTTCGATGTTTCGATGTATTATAATTTTGCGTTTGACGTTCATGTGTATTATATTACTGCCTTGTGATTCTGCTGAGCACAGGACAAATGAATTTCGCGTTCTAATGGTAAGTTAAGTTCTAATGGCAAGTTATGCTGCAACTGGTATCCAATTGGAACCAGATCAGAAGTTGTTTAATTTCTAAATTGTCTATCGGTTTCGATTGGAAATATGTAGTTCTGTTTTCCATAGTAGTCAATATGTGTATGCAATATATATAATTATATATTTAAATGTTGATGATTGTTATGAATGCAACTGGTATTAAATGACAACTGGTATCCAATTGAAACCAGAAGTTGTATTATTTCCATGTAGCCTATATACACCAGTTGGCAAATTCTTTCAATTGGAAATTGTCAATCGGTTTCAATTAGAAACTGTCAATTAATTTCATTGAAATTGGCAACTGTTTTCCACGTACATGCAATCATAGGCGTACCCAGGGGGGTTGGGGGGTTGAACCCCCCCCCCCCCCCCTTTGACCAAAAAATGACTGTTTTTTTTTTTTTTTTTGGGGGGGGGGGTTTGAACCCAACCCCCCCTTTACAATTTGTAGCTGGTCTCCAAACCACTTTTTTAGCGGTCTCTACCATCAGGCGCGCCGGAAGCAGTTTTGGATTGGGGGGCAAAACCTTAAGGGGGCTCACGATGTGTTTAGGGGCTCAATCATGCCCAACCACACTCACAGGGTTGCCAGATGTAAGAGTGAGACATTGCGAGGATAAAGCGACCAAGCCCGAGGGAGCGACGTGACTGAGCGGAGGAGGGGGGGGGGGGGGGTTGGAGGAGGGTTTCCCCCCCCCCCCCCCCCCCCCCCCCCCACACACGGTAGCAGCAGGGAGCTTTTGCATTTTGGGGCTTGCAATTGTGCAATCTGGTGGATAAAAACATAAACCATATGCCACATTATATGATCCAACAACATAGCTTACAGCCAAAAATGAGTCCCGAGGTAGCGAAGCGACCCAGGGCTGGGGCAGAGCCAGATGGGGAGGGTTTGGGAGGGGGTATATACCCCTCCCACAGGGAAGATTTTGCATTTATATACTTGAAATGGTGTAATTTGATGCACGTCACACAAACAGTCAGAGCAATGGCAGCCTACACAGTAACTGGACCAGTACAGAAAACCCCACCCCAGACGTACCATACACAAGTTACACAAAAATTGAGTTCATTTGTTTGCGCGCGAAGCGCGAAGCGAAAACTTAAACAAAAAGTATGAATTAGTTTTTAAACGTTAGAATTAACAAGTATTGGCTCATACATTTTATTTGTTTTCTTTCCCACTCTTCTTCCTTTTCTTTTTTTTTCTTTCTTTCTTTTTTTTTTTTTTTTTTTTTTTTTTTTTTTTGGGGGGGGGGGGGGGGGCAAAAACGTATTTTGCCCCCCCCCCCACTTTTTGGATTGGGGTGGTGGCCGCCCCCATGCCCCCCACTTCCGGCGCCTATGTCTACCATTATTGATATTGATGGTCTCGGCCTCGAAAATTGCGAAGAATCCTGGTCTCGGCCTCGAAAATTGTGAAGAATCCTGGTCTCGGCTTGAACAATTTTCTACGTTCATAAAGTTATGAACCAGTGCACTATAACACTGATTGCCTATTGGAAAAAAAAAATCATTCGGATGGGCATATCTCAGCCAATACTTAAAGGGATAGTTGAGACTGAGTATTGGTCAAACTTAACTTTAGTAACCAAAACCTGCACCATTACGGTACAAAGTAATAACTTCACCATGCTCGAAAAGTATACACCACGGGCGTCGATCTGTCATTGATACCCATTGATCAGGGGGGGGGGGGGGGGGGGGGTGATCCATTCATCCATCCCCCCTGATGAATGGGTATTACGTAAGTATCGACGCCCATGGTATACACAATTACAAACGACTAAGTAAAACCCCTGTTATCATTCAAAAAGAGCCGTTACAACTCAAGAGGGCGCTATTTAAAAAAAATCATTGGTTTTAGGCTTTTTTTCATACAAAATAATGATAATAATGATTCAATAGAGATATCATCAACGACTTTTTAAAAACCTATTCTGATTTTTTTTCAAAGTAGTCTTCGAGCATTTTTTGCAATTTTTCTAAAAAGTCTAAATATCGTTCGGTGATTGCCGGTGAAGAACATTTTGAATAAAAATATATTTATGGATATTTCAGCCGTTTCTGAACCGATTTTGATCAAATAAAGTTTATTCTGTCATTAAAATTGTATGTTCTTTCTAATTTGACAGTCAGTTTTCCTTATCTCACAAACAAATATCGGGGGGCACTTCGGGAAATACCAATACTCAACACTACCTTTAACATATTCAATTGATTTTCAGTATTTAGACATTATTTGTTATGCTCTTTCTGAAAATGAAGTTCAAATTTGAAAATTATAAACATAGGTGTTTATGACGTCATAGATGACATCACACTTCACCACTCGCAGTCAAACAAAGATGTGCTATTTATGATAAAAGTGATGACAATGGCTATAACGATAATAGCAATACCAATTATAAAAATGATTCATAGTCATAATCCGTATAATGGGTATACCATGGTCTGGTGTTAATTAGCCTTTGCGCCATTGGCAGCATATATGCTCCCGAGAAAGTGCGCAGTATCTTTGCGTGGGTTTGAACTGTATACCAGAGCCTGTATTTCTTGCTATGTGTTTATGGAATACAGACCCTGATGACCAAGGGTAATGCTAATTAAAGCGCAGTAGAATATAATATTCATAGTACGTAGCTGCGCTTTATAAATATTCATATCATTATTAGTAGTATTGTTATTATGACCATCTATTACTGTCAATAATTACAAGACGAATGCATTACAAATCATGCAATTTAAGCCCAGTTCCACTGTTAACAAAGTCAAAACGATATTCGTAACTATATAGTTACCCATCAAAATGAGAAAGGCGTGGTAATAATACGGCATGCCTTAACACATAACACAACCATAAGATATATACGAGTATACAAACACATTATACAAATCATATCTTTCTCATATCTATAGTTCTTTATTAATGTTAAAGAACAGTATAATCATGATATATAGCTTTGTGTAATTTATCATTAATTTGTGTCGTCAGATAAGAAATTTCCGTAGCACATCGAACGCAATTGTCAAAATACAGTGTATAACATATAACTTTAGGTCCATGGTCATAATTATATTCACGAATTGGCCCGAATTCTCATTCTCATGCGATCAAACGGACATGGTAATTGATTAAACCCATTCACCTAAATTATGTTATGGATGTCAGTATAGTATTTTGTATTTGACAATTATCGAGAGAGACAGGCATACCACAGTGTCACGTGGCAATGGCTAGACAAACTGTTTGAAATATATACACTGGGCCCAAAAAGAAACTTATAATTTTTCACATGGTCATATCTTGAAAATCCGTCCATCCAATTTAACCAAAATGACACACAGGATTCCTTAAATACCCTTCTCCAATGACATGTCAATATCCAAACGGTTACCTTACTGACGGAACTGAAAAATGCACTGCATGCATGGAACCGTTTGCTGTATCACATGTCACAGCCTGGCAATTTCGGCAACAGAGTTTAAGGCAGGTGAGGAAGTCAAAACAAATTGAAATGAAGGTTATGTCAGTTACCCAACACGGACATCAATAGTGGGTGTGTCTACCATGTGCTTAGAAACATTCAGTGCATCTGCTACGCATGCTGTCCACCAGGTTTCTGATACAGGCTTGGGGGAGAGTGTTCCTCTCTTCCCGTAGAGCTGCTCCGAGTGTGTGCATTAACAGGCGGATTGTCCCTTGATGTGACATGTGGTCCCGGAAGTTGTTCCATGTCAGTGCTTTTTGCTGTTGTGTCAATAGGGCAACTGCTTGGTTACTGACATGTGTTTAGAGTAGATTATTTAAGTAATCCGGTGTGTCTTTTTGGTTAATTTTGATAGACAGGACTTTAAGATATAATTATGTGACAAATTATAAGTTTCTTTTGGGGCCCAGTGTATTCTTCATTTCATGTATTCAAACATTATAAAATGGCAAAAAATGTATAAGTCGGTGCAAAGTAATCGATAAACAAAAGATCAAAGAAAATAATGGTTAGAACCCCGATCCTGAACTAATTTGTACAAAGATGCGCCACTGATGTCGATAATTTGGGCCATTTGGTAAATTGATCAAATATACTCCGCAAACAAAGAAACAGGACACTTATCTAAGACAAATTATCTCATATTGATTTACGGTAAAATATATGTTATTGTATATCAAATTAAAGATATAATGACTAAGCTTCTTCAATAGTGTAATATAATCCAGTTGAAATCATTCATGCATGACTTGTCACGGTCAATTAACCACCACAAGGTCTGTTTTCAAAAATAGCAAAAACGGAACATCCATTCAACCATATAAATGTTGATAAATTTTGATATAATGATAATGTACACTTTATTGTACATAAACATGAAATATTTCAACCTAAACAAGTGTCCTGTTTATTTTTTTGCGGATTATAGTTCAATATACCTTTCTATATTGAGACTAGTCATAAGACATACATGTATGTTTGGGTTGAGTTTTGTGCACACGAAATCTTCATTAATTTGTGTGTATTTCTTTTTCTTGATTACTTCTAGTTATCCCGGCGAACTCTTCAAATGATAGAGGAAAAATGGAAGGACAGTGTCACCTATTACTGCTCTTATGACCCTCAAAATCAGATCAAGACTGACCAAGTAACGTTACTCGAGCCCATGGATCGAGGAGATTAACCATCCAAATTGCCATATGACTGTCTGAGCATTATTATCATTCTGATATCAGGGGTAGGATCGAAGGGTAGAGGACGGGCGACAAAAGGGCCTTATTAGCAATGGCGGAGGTCATCATGGACAGGCTTGAGGATGGTGATTCTTCTGATCACAGTGATGTCGATTCTACCATGTCCCAAACTTCATTATCGCACGGAGGCGAGATAGTTCATCCTGACATCACACCAGGCGAGTTACTTGACCTCCTCAAAAGTCCATCGACTTTGCCCGCTGAACTACTGGCCCGAAAAATTCCTCTGGCCAGACTTCTCAGGAGCGACAGCATTTCTAAAGACGTGTTTGTGTGCTTGGTTCGTGCCTTGACACAAGTGTGTCAATCTCGAGTGAACAATGAAGACATTCGTAAAATCCTCACGTTTCTGTCGGACAAGGGATTCCTGGCGATTCATCTTCGGAACTACGTGATACAACTGCGGATCCAGCGTTGCCAGACCTTATGTAAGACATTGGAGCAGACGGTTTCTCTCCTTGATGCGTTCTTAAAATATGTCCCACGCACTGCACATGTTGTCCAGACAATCGCATCCGTACTGAAAGATGTATTGGCGACCTTACCTCAGCATGACAAGACAACAAGACATCTACTTCAGAAGGTTGTTGCCCTTCGCATAAGAGATGACAGTGGCGCTAGTAATGGTCTCCCAGAAGGCATGCAAGATATTCCTATTTTCCCAGCGGTAGGAGAGGTAGTGGACAACGACCATGCAGTTGTTACCAGAATAGGAAATGACGGATGCTCATCAGCCGCAGAAAGATACGTTGATACACAATTCAGATTCTTGCGCCAGGAAATTGTGGAGCCACTCAGAAAGAGTATTTCCACCTTCCATCAGATGAAAAGGGTTAAGGAATACGAGTCGGCTGTTAGAGATTGTTGTATATTTCAGAACATGCGAGTATATGATATCATCACTACGCACACATCCAAAGGAGCTACGATCAGAGTTAAATTCAGCTGCAACTTTCAAGTATTGTGGGAAAATACAAACCGTTTGGCTTTCGGAAATCTTATTTGTATAACAGCAAACAATTTTCACGACATGATATTCGCAGTGGTGGCAAAGCGTGATCCCAAGTGGCTATCAAAGGGCTTCGTTGACCTCCGTCTCTTCCGGCCTGATGACGTCAAGAAATTGCTATTAGAGGAATCTTTTCTGATGCTGGACTCTCGAACCTACGTCGATGAGCATCACGAAGTCCTAACTGCGCTGAAACACGTAAACCAGGACAATTCACAGATTGCATTTCCAAAACACATCGTCTCCCTCTCATCTGAAAGAGATGCTCCGACCTTTCTGCAACAGAATCCAGACACAGAGCATGACTTGGGACCGCTGGTGAAGGCTACAAGCAGCAAGCTTGCTTCAGAAAAACAATCATGGAATGCGCATGTGGCAAACTATGATGAATGGCCAGATGCAGAGCTGTGTCTGCTTGATGATCATCAGAAGAGAGCTGTACATTCAGCGCTGAACCGGGAGGTCACTGTCATAACCGGATGTCCCGGAACAGGAAAAACATATGTCTGCGGAAAGCTAGCACGTCTGAAGCTTTCCAATAGACTCTGCGATCAGCAGTTGGCTCGACATAAGACTCACACTGATTGTGTCCCGATTCTCTTTGTATGCTCCAGCCGCGCCACCCTCGACGAGTTTCTTATTGGTATCGTGGATTTCCAGAAAGATGGTGTCGTGCGCTCTGGTGGGAAGTCGTTCGACCCTAAAATTGCTCCGCACAATCTAGAGAACCACCGGAAGCGTCAAGAGAAAGAGCTTTCTAATGGGGATCGCATTCATGAGACAGAGCTCGCAGAGTGCAGGAAGCGAATCAGTGGAGTAGTTATGAACCGAGAGCTTCTGGATAAAGCCATCCTCTCCGTGCCAGCTCTCGAGACTGTTATGCACGTCGACCATTACCACAGTTTCAGAAAAGAGAATAAAGGAGAGATGGTGGAGTGGCTCCTAGGTCTCCTCAGGGGTATGATCACCGAAGAGGCATTAGCACATCTGAAAGATCAAATACCCTTTCATAGATCACATGAATCTCGGAACGCAGATGCGGACCAATGGCTTGAGCAAAGAATTCCTCTTGACTTCCTCCCTGGAAAAACGATGACTTCACAGACAGTTGCAGAGGCGATAGCCAAAGTACATCGCACGATACCGATGGCTGCACCACGTGTAAACACACTGATGAGTGGAAATATCTGGAACTTAACGATGGGAGTACGTTGGGGTGTCTATCGATATTGGATTGGAGAACTTGACAAAAAGATGAGGGAGAGAATCCACTACGTGTACATGGAGGTTGAGCGGATCGCACAGAAATCACGCAAAGTTCACGATGACGCGGATTATCGTATCCTCCAGTCTGCATCTGTCATTGCCATGACCACATCTGCCGCAGTCAAGTCACGCCGAGTTCTCAATCGTCTGCGGATAACCATGGCCGTCCTCGAAGATGCCGCTGACATTCCTCAGGCCGTCACAGCAGCCATTCTACCCCGCAATTGCCAACAGCTTGTTTTGATTGGCGACCCCAACCCTAAGATCAACCAGTTCACCACGGTTAAAAGGCTTGCACTTGATCATGGCGTAGAATTTTCCCTGATGCGAAGATTCATGAAGCACAACTACTCTGTGCAAAGGCTTGGTATGCAGCATAGGATGTGCCAGGAAGCGTCACAAGTTTGCAGGAACTTCGCAGTCATTGATAACTGTGAACATGGAGCCATTTCAACTGGGAAGCGCACGGTGCATGGGATTCCACACAGCGTCTTCTTTGTTGAACACAACAACACATCAGCGCCTGGGAAGCATGAAGCTTCTTTCCTCTGGGGCCTAGTTGGCTACCTTTTACAGCATGGATGTCAGGAGAGCCAGATCGCCGTCCTGACAACGGTTCCTGCACAGTCCAAACTCTTTTACGGCAAGTTAGACGATCAGCTACATACCGTCGATAATTTCCGTGGGGAGAGCGACATTGTGTTGTTCCTGTCTAATGGCAGTGAGAGACAGAGTACAGCAGGATGCCTTGAAAGTGAGCAGAGGCTGATCAGCGTTCTCACACGGGCACGGAAAGCTGTGTACATCATCGGGAATTTCAATTTCCTCGCTACTAAGAGCAAATGCTGGCGCAGGGTCACTACAGAAGCTCGTCGACTTGAACTAGTTGATTCTGGCATTCACCTTTGTTGTCCGCATCATCCCAACAGACCGACCCGTGTATCTTCGCTGGCAGGGTTCACAGCATGGGGAAAGAAAAGTGGCTGTGATCTACCATGTGAGGCTCGTCTCAAGTGCGGACACACGTGCAAGAGGCCATGCCATGACCACACACCGGAAATGAAAGTGATGTGTAAGACAGTGTGCGGGAAAGAAATCTGCAACAATGGCCACAAATGTAAGAGGCTTTGCTCCGAACCCTGTGTAACCAAATGCAGTGAGCGCATAGAGAAGGAACTGCCATGCGGGCATCTGCAGCCTACTCCATGCCACCTCCCAGCTAATGAAGCAAAATGCAGGGACAAATGTGAACGTGAGCTTCCTTGCGGGCACACCTCCTGTACGAACGCATGCGGAGAACCCTGCATCGATCAGTGTTCTGTCATGGTGATGAAGCCACACCTGCAATGTGGGCATGAGGTCAAGATCCGTTGCTGCGACGATGCGGATGTCTGTCCGGAACCTTGTTCGGTTGTTCTCTCGTGTGGCCACACCTGCTCTGGTTCCTGCGGACGCTGTCGCCGTGGAAGGTTGCATGTTGCGTGTGATCATCCTTGCCAGAGAATCCTTGTTTGCGGACACACGTGTGAAAGCGATTGCTCCAGAGAGTGCCCGCCATGCAGCAAGCCATGCGAGAGCAGATGTCAACACAACCTCTGTCCTAGACGATGCGGAGAGCCTTGCGTCCCCTGCAGAGAGCCCTGCCGTTTGAGATGCGCACACAATAACTGCTCGAAACTGTGTGGAGAACCCTGTGATCGCAAGTCGTGCGACAAGCCTTGTCCTGAAACGCTTCGGTGCGGACATCCTTGTATAGGACTTTGTGGGGAAAAGTGCCCAAGCAAGTGCCGTGTCTGCCACAAGGAAGAGGTCCAGGAAATCTCCGGAAGTGAAGACGTAGAGACAGCAAGGTAGGAATCGCATGGATATACGTATACATATGCATCCATTAAAGACCATGACATATTACATGCAGTGCAGTCTTGGAAATCAATTTAATCTTGATATTTTCATTGCACAAACATTGTGAGCACATACTTTATCATACGCCATATTATGTTATGAGAATTATGAATAAAGACCGAACAAAATATAAATTGTAGGACAAAGTTAAGGTAATGATAATAATTATGTGTTGGGTCTAAAAACGAGATATTTATATACTTCGTACCCGAGCTATTCGCTAAATGTTAATGTAGAAAGTGACTAGAAACGCATGCAATGAGATTTAAGCTTTCGTATACGAAGATGACATGTTGCTTCTTGTATTCACTAGTCACAACATATATAAGGAATCATGCAATTTGTCATTAATTTGGTTATTTAAAAAAAAAATGATGTTATGATTTAGGATCACTTCTTATGAACCTAACCATTCATCCAATTTCACGTGTCGTACGTACGTGTGTTTTAACGTACTAATGAATTGTTTCTTTATAACACTTTAGGTTTGTGCAACTAGACGCGTGTGGTCATTTGGTGGAGGTCAGGCAGCTCGATACATGGATGCGTCGACAGGATGATTCTACGGCGATTCAGGTGATTATGATTATAGCCACTAAAGCCCGCTAATGATAATCGCAACATTTAATCAAATGTTATGACAATATATCATAATGTTGATGTTTTCATTCGCAATGTCAAAATTAGAGGGATGTTTAATGAATGTCGTTGTATAACATGTACTGCACTTTTAACATACTCTTCTCACATCTCATTTTCAACACCCCTTTCCGAATTAGTATTACTGCTCCTCTAAAAGTTGTTATCTCAATTTCAGTATCTAATTTTTTAACCGTCATTGATTCAGCAGTATTACTGCATTTCTCATGCCCTCATCTCAATAATGCCTCCGCTATCTTATCTTCTAAATTCATTTCACAGCTGAAACTCTGCCCACGAGACGACTGCAATATGTCAATTAGGAATAGCGTGAGATACCGCATCGAGATCAATCGAGTCCTCGGGGATATCGAGAAGGTGAAGGAAAGGATTCGAGGAGATCAGAAAGAGATTGACTCCAAGCTGACAGAGCTTTCCAAGAAAAAGACTGTCTGCCGGGATATCTCGAGAGACCCATCTGCCTAGTGTGGTTTCAAGGTCAAATAGGTGTAGCTTTTTCGAAGTAATTACCAAGCTGCACACGGCGGTCCAGAAGGCCAACTTCCACGCCCCTTTGGAAGATTGGAAGAAGCAAATGCTCGATCTGCTAACGGATCTGAAGGTCTCCGTATGCACGGGTGACATAGATTGCTTTACAGAGCAACATGTGGAAGACGTCCAACGGGAGATCAGTCGTGCAAAGTGGGAACTGGAAGCATGCGGCGTCCTAAAGGCGAACATCCCATGGATGGAACAAAATATTTTCGCGGAAGAGGGTTGCCTGGCAGAGTTCATCGCCATTGTAACCAAGGATGCGCCGTTCACGGATGTCGACAATGATCGAGCCAGAACACTGTTGGGACTGATCAAGGAGGGTTGCGGCGACGTTACTCTTGGCATCACAGAGGGCGAGAGGGTGGACATCGTGAGAACAATTGGTCTAGGCAAGGACCAGTGGCGCAGGTGTCCAAGCGGCCACGTGTATGCCAAGGGTGACGACATGCGGATGGTCACGTGTCCAGATTGTAGGGCCAGTTTCGGTGGTGATCAGAGTCATAGGTTGACAGAGGGATGATGATGATGATGATGCTTGATGATGATGATAAATATGATGATGATGATGATGATGATGATGATGTTGATGCTGCTGCTGATGATGATGATGATGCATGGCGGTGTTGATGACGAGGATGATGTTTTGACTTTGTTTTTGACTCATTTGTAAATATATGTATTTTTCTTGTTGAAAATGAAATAAAATTGAACCTTGAGCCTTGATAATGATAATGATGATGATGATGTTGGTGATGATAATGAAGAGGAAGATGAAGGCTACGTTCGTGAAGGAGATTATGATGATTATGACGATGATGATGATGATGACGATTATAACTGAAACGTGATGACTAACATGAAAATGATGTTCATGTTTTGTTTTTTATCTCATTTTAATGGGGCTCCCTTATGGTGTTGAAATCAATTAATGCCCATAAATTATGTGTGATGAGCTCAGAACATATTTTTAATGTCATTTCCATCCATGCAATAAGTGTTATCTCATCAAATTGCGTACTCGATCAATAATTATAATCTATGCCGACATACATATTTCATATTTGAAAATGTTATATTTGTATACATGTACTATCAAAATTTAGTGATTTTGCTAAAGAATGACGTGATGAAATAATGTTTTGCCCAAAAATTACATATATTTTTGCCTAAAAGTGACACGGGGTTTCCCCTGATTTTTCTTGATTTTTGCCTGATACACATTACATATTAGCGGTGATTAAAGGGATAGTTGAGTATTGGTCAAACTTAACTTTAGTAACCAAAACCTGCACCATTACGGTACAAAGTAATAGTTATAATTTCACCATGCTCGAAAAGTATACACAATTACAAACGACTAAGTAAAACCCCTGTTATCATTCAAAAAGAGCCGTTACAACTCAAGAGGGCGCTATTTAAAAAAATCACTGGTTTTAGCCATTTTTCATACAAAATTGTGCATTTAATGTTTTGTTAAAATAATGATTCAATAGAGATATCATCAACGACTTTTTAAAAACCTATTCAGATTTTTTTCCAAGTAGTCTTTAAGCATTTTAAATTTTTTTCTTCTAAAAAGTCTAAATATCCCCCGGTGATTGCCAGTGAAGAATCTTTTGAATAAAAATATACTTATGGATATTTCAGCCGCTTCTGAACCGATTTTGATCAAATAAAGTTTATTCTGTCTTTCAAATTGTATGTTCTTTCAAATTTGACAGTCAGTTTTTCATAATCTCACAAAAAAATATCAGGGGGCACTTCGGGAAATACCAATACTCAACAGTACCTTTAATTAGCATTTTTTTCTAATTCGACGCAGATATATTATGAACACTATACTTGTATGTTAATTTATGTTGTAAAAAGTGTAAAGCTGGAATTTTATGGTAATGTATATAAATACAGAATATGTATTTCAAATACAATGTAATATCAAAGGTATATTTTCACGTTATTGCTATATGTTTCACATTGTTTCCTTTATACGCAGCAGAGTCTAAACTAATATCAAATAAACCAAAATGGAGATTATTGTCTTTCCAACGTATACATACTCTTCAAATTGTTATGATGTTGTTTTCTAACCATACAGTGTGGGATATTAATTGTGTAATATACCGTAGTATTTCCAAGAATTTGTAATCTGAATCGAGTCAGAATGCATGAGAAGTTGTAACTATAGACGAACGTCCTGAAATAATGGATTATACATGTATTGGAAATAACACTATAAACTAATACATAACTGTATGTCAGTTTTTTCTTATGTACCATCAATAGATATAAACAAGCAGGCATGCATGCCATATGGTATACACGTATAATATCAGATTGCGCGAAAGATTATTGGATGTTCTTTGTTTATAGTATAGTAAATTGTGTTTCTATTATGATGATTATTATTATCATATAGAGATCGCGTGAATTGGTTTATCAGATTGTGTTTATCGATAACGGATCGATAAAATGTTGAACACAAAGGAAGTAATAACTGTGTTGACTAATTTGGGCTACACTTTCGTGATTTCGAGTCCTTTGAAAGTTTTACAAAATCATGAAACTGATTAAACAGATGTATTATCCTTCACTTTAGGTAAGGCGTAATTAATCATGAGCACTACTATTCAATAATAATTGTACATTTTCTAAATCGTGCCTTTTGGTTGTGTTTGTCGTTGTTTATGTCTACTTGAATTCCATGGTTTCATATATGTTTATATGCATTTTATATAATATGATACTTTGTATTTATGTTGTTGTTTTTTTTAATGTACATTCAACAGCTTTGCCATTCCATTGTAGTGAATGGATATGGGTACTATTGAATTAAGGAGTATACTGTATTAACTCTATAAAATAGTAGAAATGTTACAAATAGAATAATGTACATTCTATGATTATTATCAGGTAATGAATGGACTGTACATTGATACTGTTGAATTAAGGAGTATACTGTATCATGAACTCTTTAAAATGTACAATGACTTCGAATGTGCCATATGACGAAGCACGAGTTGCTATAAATGGCATCGTTTCAGAATCTGCTCGGATTCGGCAGATTTGTCACATGTATACAAATATTTTGTGGATAGATCTTTAATCTTTAAGACTTACAGAACACTTTGATGGCAATCTCAATAGAAAATGTTATACTTCTAAAAAAAAACAGACTTTTTAAAAATGTGGGGCCATATTGGGGCACATCTTTCAGAGTGATTTTTTCTCGACATTATTGCAAATCGGCATACAATTACGACCATGGCAGCCGGCAGGTCAGGTATGACATTATTCTCATCTTCATTTGAACCTAATTTCTGGTAAATTTTGTGTTTTTTACCTTGACAGCTTTCAGATATCACCGTTGGTACAAATAAGGGGGCCATAATTGGTCACCGCTTCATACTAGATGTGAATATAGGATATAGTTGCCTTCATTCACATCTTGCCTCCATTCACTAACCATCCTGTATGGTACTTCTTTGATCGTGCCTCCCTCTATCTTTCTATGACCCACACTCCAACCCCTTGCTCCTTGTTACATATTAACATCCTCTTTGTGTGTATTTCCTCCAATCCCAGCCTAGTCTGATTGGCCACTCACAGCCCTTTCATTGTTCCATGTCTCCACCCCCTTTCTTAGTTTCTTAGCATGTGTACCTATATGTGTATATATATGTTGTTTCTGTTTGGGTATAATTAAGTTAATATCATAGAATATTGTCTAGTATGTATTATGTTGATGCCAAGCTACACATCAGTGGCGGGAGTCCCAATGTGAGAGCAGGCACCAGACATAGTAGAAGTGAGTTTTGTTTATTTTGTATTGTATTATGATTATCTCAGTTTGTAAGTTAAGTGGAAAAAAGAAGACAAAGATATGTCGCTGCATGTTTTTGTTGTATAATTCAGTTAATATCATACAATATTGTCGAGTATGTATATATTATGTTGATGCCAAGCTACACATCAGTGGCGGGAGTCCCAATGTGAGAGCAGGCACCAGACATAGTAGGAGTGAGTTTTGTTTATTTTGTATTGTATTATGATTATCTCAGAAGACAAAGGTATACCATGTATTATGTCTTTGCACTAATATGCACAAAATAAGCCCACGAAATGTTTGCACTAATTTGTTTAAGAATTAGTTTATTAAGAAGAAGAAAGAACAAAAATGCATATTGCGATAAGTAGCTTTAAAATAGTGTTTATTTATGAATATATTTGTTTTGTTTTGTTTAGCTTTATTATTGTCATATTATAATTAAGTGTTGTAAGAGAATCGTTTCGACCATATAAGAGGCCCACTTCCACATGATTATGTGGCGGGAGTCCCGATGTGAGAGGTGGGCTTATTGAAATAAGGAAAATTGTTATATTTTTGTATATAAAAGTAATATTCATAATAAGATAGGAGAACAAAAAAATTAAATATCGCAATATTTTTAGCGGTGCCATAGAAATAATTTGTTGATGATATATGAAATGTTATAATATTTTTAAAATATGTGAAGAAGAAATTAATAAAAGCAATTGGCAATAATAGTAAGATTTGACTGATTGCCACCAAACTAAATAACAACTACAACATATAATCGTCACTTTATAGCCTCTGAAGAAGATTCTGCTAGGATCGAAAATTTAGGCCCTATATTGACTCTCAAGAAATATAATATGCACATAAAATCAGCTTAGGCGAAAAGTAGGCTAATTTAAATTGCGTCAGATAAGCTGAGAGTTTTGAGCTGCTTTAAAAAAAGATGAACCAGTGAGGCTACTTGTTTCTTTGTTCAAATTTGTATCATGCGTATATACAAAAAATATAATCCAACTAATATTGTCTTCTTTAGTTGTATTTCATAACGTATATCATGTACTTCCCATCAAGACAAGGGGCTTACCATATATTGTTTTTGTATATAATAGTATGTTACACTGTACTAGTGGAGCCAGTGCCTACAGCTTTTCAACTGACTCATTATACTCTTTATAATTTCGTCCGTAAATTATTTGTTTACTCTGGTTGCTTTGTCTTTCTTTAATTTGTCTTACCTTGTCAACTCAAGTTGTTTTAATAATTTGTATGAAGTGTTAAATAAACTGAACTTGATTTTACCAGATTAGTGTTGATATGAATTATGAATGAGTCTTTACAAAAGGTTACTCCCCCGACCTCGGCTGTTATATGATTATACTTTCTGCAATCTTTTGAAGCGCCTTTCGATTTTATATCGCAACGAAGGATTGTATTCGTTTTCCACATTATTTTAGAATAGTGGAAACGAGCGTTCTTGTAATTATTTGTTTGCAATTATCAATAACAAAGCGGATTTACAAAGAATACATTATAAGTTCAAGAACATAAGACCTATACACCATTAAATGTTGCATTGGGTCTTTATAGAAGTATAGTTTGCATGCAAAAACATGACTATAAAACAACAATTATACTTGATGAAGGTGCGTATATAATATCTCGTTTTAATATGAGTTTGGTTCTCACAGTTGCTTCAATGCCGTTTTTATTTGCGCCCATATAATAGTTCCTTCTGATATGTGTACGGTTTCCTTTCTGAGGAAAGAACACTATTAAAGTCATACCTGTAAAGTGTCCAAATCCACGAAAATTACTTGGAGCTTCCTGGTTTCTCTTCTACCGTGTTGTTTAGCTTATGGTAAGAGAAGAATAAAATAGGGTTTGATTTTTTCAAATGTCCCTTTAGTATGAAGATAATTATCATTGAAAATCATTATTTCTAAAGCGTTAATCAACGCAATTGAAAAAAAGTACAATTGTCTCAGATGAGAACGTCCGCATGCAGCACCCGTGAGAACATTCTGGAGATTGAACTTTGAGCCGAGCGAGTTCAAATTCCATGAATTATGTACTACGTGTGTACAAATACACGGGTGCGAATGGCAAACGAATCATTCATTACTGCGACAATTCCATGACAAGCCATCAGTATTCGGTGATAAAATTTGAACTCAATATTCGTTTTTTTCACTAGGTAAACAGTGTTCGTTTTCTTTCAAACTTTCACAAATCTTTCAATTGTATTTTACAATGATATTGATGTAGGATTGAAGTCTCAAATGTCATTTTGTGCAATATCTGACACTTTACAGGCATCACTTTAATTGTAGCCTACTTTTGTTGGAAGTATTTCGTGCCCTGCAGAATTATCTTTCAATTAAATGGCGCTGTCACCGAACAAGGCATGGGAGCGAAATTCTAATTCAACATAAAAGATGGCAATGGAGGGATATGAAGGTGGAAGAAATATACCCATCTCCTTATGGGATTTACTCTAATATTGGATATTTTACTCTATCGGAGTATCACGAACGATTGTTCGGTCTACGGCATATTATGTCAACAATTTGGGGTTATCCCCCCCCCCCCCCCCCCCCCGATCTGGCCCATATCACGTACGTACGTCAGGCCGGCGCGCGGCGCGGCGAAGCCGCGCCCCTACGCGCATGCGCATTACACATCAATAATATTTACACCAGCGACGACCGAATTTTTTCGCAGCTGCATGCTCCATCTTCGATTCACGATTCACCGTTATTCGTGATGCAGAATGGCCAGGAATCCTGATAATTATTTTGTGCTTCACGGGCGCAAAACTCCAGTAAGGTAAAATGTTATTCCATATTCGTGTTTAGATTTTGTGGTCAATAATGCGGCGGCTACAATTAAAGCAGCAAGCGCAGTCGTAGCGGTTGTTAAGGGATAACGTAGCCGGAGGTACCGGCGGAAAAATACGCGTACCTCCCGCTCCACGCTTACTGCACCTCGCCGCGCCGCACCTGGCACTGCCAGTGCCGACTTTGTTGTTTTGAATACTGCAAAATGTAGAAATAAAATGATTATGTTCCGTCCGTTTTCCTTACCGATGCGTCCTAAAACACAGCGTTCAACTGCTGAACGCAACAGTGTACGAATGGCCGGTATTGTTATCTCCAGCGCATTACCATTAGCATATTTGCGTGTAAATGGTTCACCTGAGCCTGGCTGAGGTTGAGCCTGAGGCCGAGACGCTGAGTGAACCATTTTTTTTGTAGATGTGACTACGACCACGACGATGCGAATAGGAAAAGTCATCTAGGTTTAGATCCATGTACATCACACTCACAGTCACTAACATTCATCATAAAATCATGGTGTGTGAAACCATGATTTTATTGAGAAAATTGCTAGGGCCTAGCCCTAGGCTTGCGTGTAAATCAACACACGCAAGCTAGTCTTGGCTTACCACTACAGCGCGCTTTCATGAGTTTTTGAGGAAAACTGACGCATGAGCTGTACGGAAAAAAAAAAACGCGGCCCGAGCAGCGATGGTGCTCGACCAGACGTCCACCACCTGATGACCACTGCACTTGACAATAACAATGCTTGACATTACCGCCGCACCCACCCCTTCAAGTCAATGAGTTAACTGCGTGCTGTGTGAGTGTGACATTGCTCAGTCATGTCTGACACTGTGATAGTGATACTTGATACTTGGATGCAAAACTAAAAGTAAACGGGTATACATATACATTGGCATTACAAAAATTCCCTTGACAATTTGTTTGCATTTTGAGTACAAAACTACAAATCAAAAGCAAAATACCCCCTTTACAAGATTTCCTACACTGACACAGATAAAATGTGATTTGTGTTGATCAATTAATTAGTTTGGCCATTTATTTGGCTTTAAATTAATCCCACCCCTGCAAGTCAAGTGGTTGAATGCATGTATATGAATTAATCCTTGAGATCGAGGGTTACCATAAATAATGGGAGTGCAACATACTGACCTTCTGCAACAATGAAAAGAGTTAAAAGTTGATTCCGGTGTGCAGTTATTGTATATAGTTTTGTTTGATTAGTGCGACCAATTATCAATTTTATATGAATTTGGAAAAACAATTATTTTAAAGTAATAATGAATTCATTCAAAATTTAATTCCTTATTGCCACTTTAATAATTCTGATTATTTGAGTCATTTAATTTCCACTTTATACTTTCTAACATTTGATTTTCATTTCCTCCCGTTCACCTGTAGGGGTAAAGACACGACATACCTTACCAATACGGAGAGAACTCTGAGCACCAGGAATCTGTCCCAAACATCACTTTCTTCTCGCCCCGGCACCAGGAATTCCCTGCGCAGTTCTGGGGCCTGGACGGGTCGCCAAACAGACTTCTCAGAAGGTGGGGAGCGCTTGGCTTCAACAGCTGATGCTGACTTCGGAGGGGAAAACCCCTATGAGAGGATCCAGGAGGGCTTGCGGTCCAGGAACTCAGAACTTAGTCTGGACCTGCGGAGTCTCAACAGCAGTTTCAGCAAGAGTCTCAACAAGAGCGTGACGTTCAGCGATGGGAACGGGATGAGGAACAGGCCACGAGACGAAGACGAGCATTCCCTCGACGACATGTTCGAGGAAGAACTTGAGCGCCTGATCATGAACGACACCATGGAGCTGAACGATCCCCCTCACAAGGAGGAAAACCTGGCTGGGAAACCAACAGACTTCTCGACGTCGCAGTGGTACGTGGAACCAGTTCATCTTACAAAGGAAGCTGCATACCCTGTCTTTGAGAGTCTAGGTGCCAAAGAGCAGAGGGTGTCGTCCGTAAGGAGGACTACAGGGATGCTGGGCACTGAAATGGCGCAGAAGAAAGTGTCGTCCAGCATCTCCCTGGAAGAGGAGGTCAAGAAGTACTTCCCCGTAACCTTTGGGGAAGTGCCCTCTGTCATGCAGACCCTGACACCCCCGCCTCCAATGGACTCATCCACACGGAATGCCTTCGATAGGACAGCGAGGAGCATCATCAGTGATGCAAGTCGAAGTGGAAACCAAGGAGTGATGAATGTCTCGTCGAGCCGCAAACCTATGAGTGCATCGGGTCGATTGCAGACAAGGAATGGCCTAGCTTCTTCAGTTAGGACTTCGAAGGGTCACAGAAGAGGTTTTCCAGAGAACGGCCTTTCTCTTCGGCTGTCACAAGGTGTCGCAACTCATCACGATCCTCAAGTCAAGGCAGTAAAAGACTATAACTACCTCAAGGTGAATATGAACTATAGTGTGAATACAACTAATCAGTTGCGTCCAAAATCGATGTACGTAGCACTTGATAAATTAACCACATTGCAACAAAACTAGTCCATTCATTCTGGCAAGTAAATTTGTGAAAAAGTGAAGAATGGCAACAAAAAAAAAGTTTGCTGAACTGTTAACATCCGAAGGAAACATTTAATACCTGTATTTAGTACTATTTATTACATCTCATTCATCCCACTATAATTTCATTATTTACCAAAATTGTTTAGATTGTTTACAAAATTATGAGAGATGGTAATGATATGATGCAATATAGACATATAATTGCCATGTATTGTTTGTTTTTTGTCAGGGGGTAGATTTTATTTCCAACAGCACAATCTTTGAAATCAAATTTCTATGTGCATTGTGCGAGCAAAACATTGATGTTAATTGACAAAATTGTATCAACAATTATTTGTAATCCTTACTATCAATGGGTGGTTTCTGAAAACGATTCAAAGTTTAAATTTTGGAACTAATCTCTAAGTTCATGAATAATTTGTAATCCTTATTATCAGGCCTCCCAACAGTTTGTTGACCAGGAGGTGGTGGCGTCCCCCTTTGAGTACGAGCTGGCCAAGCTGCGCATGGAGCGGCTGAGGCTGGAGGAGCAACGCATCCTGGATATCAAACGACAGGAGGAGCTGGAACGTATCCGGGGACCAGAACCAAAATGGTATATACATACTCATAAGTACTGTAGATTTGTGGGTCGTGGTCTGTGGGGGAATGCAGGTTGATTTCAAATCAAAATCAAATAGCCTTGACAAACTAAGCTGAGCTGCATATTAACTTTTCTGGTCAGTAAAACAGTTTGTGGCCAGAACCATTTTTTTACTGGCCTCAAAATAACATTTATATGTGTCCTACTATTCAAATTCATCCCTTTATTGGTAAAAAATATTTTTTTTTGTCATTGTCAGTTTGAAGACCGAGTTGGACGATTGGGTCATGAATTCATTAATGCTGGCCCTAATTAAAATGTTAAACCTTTATTCCCTGGGCTAAGAATTTACAGTATTTGTTGTGACATCTTCAGCAAATGTTTACATTTTGATAGGTCGATCAAGCCTAATTTCTTATTATTTTTCTCTTTTGTTCTTCATAAATTACTCTGACTTGCAGGTATGAACTGAAAACGCCCAAGTTCACCTATGAGCATGCCAAGAACAATCAACTCAACAGCAGCAGAAAGGACTGGCAGGGACTGTTCGACTATCGCACTGCCCTTCTCTCGGCCTCGCATGAATTCTCAAAGACTGCAACATGACCTCTTCGATGTGCACCTTCTAGCTTTTCCATCTTGAAAGCTGGTTTAAATTTTGTATCCATGGCCATTAATTAGAATAAATTGGGTAACAATAAACTGAGCAGCACAAGGAAGGATTGGAAGAGACTGTTCGACTACTGCACTGCTCTTCTCTCGGCCTCTCATGAATTCTCAAAGACTGCAACATGACCCTTTCCTTGTGCACCACCTACTAGCTTTTCAACCTCTTCAATGTATCCATGGCCATTAATTAGAATCAATTAGGTAACATCAAACTCAGCATCACAAGAAAGGATTTTTAGGGTCTGTTCTACTACTGCACTGCTCTCCTCTCGGCCTTGCGCAAACTCTCAAATGCTGCAATGTGACGCTCTCTTTGTTCACCAACCGCTTGCTTTTCAACCGAATGAGCATTAGAAAGATGTAGTTAACAAACGCTCAACTCGGCAGCATAAGCAGAGTCTGTTTTGACTACCACACTGCTATCCCCTCTGCCTCCCATTTACTCTCAAGTACTACAACATGATGCCTTCTTCATGCACCAATCAATAGCTTTTCAAACCGTTTATGCTTATCAGTGTTTATTAGTAAGAAGTCATGAAAATCAACTGTGCAGCAGTAGAGAGAACTGACAAGGTCTGTTTGACTAGTGTACTGTTTTCCTATCTGTAATAAAGAGGAGCTGCCTTCCTTTCGACCTCTCTTACAACATGATCCTTTTTTCATTCACCGACCACTAACTTTTCAACTGTGTATAAAGCTAGTTGTTTATCTGTGTTTATTAGAAAGAGATGTTTACAATCAAATACAGAGCAGCAGAAAGAACTGGCAGTCTGTTTGATTACCACACTGGCTATGTTTAGAACTAGGGATCCAGACAGTATCATCATTCATTAGTAACATTCATTTATTTCCAAAACTTGCTTGCTAAATACTTTTGAAAAGATTGTTCGTAACAAAGTAATCCCTATTCAAGAGAAAGTAGAACAGGAGTATAAGAGGAAAAAAAGTAGAATAAGAGGACATTTTACGGGTTGTGTGGAAGTGTGGAACCAAACTTAGTTGATAGATACATATCCATGCCTATGCAGTAGCTACCATATTTGAAATTCAGAACAAATGAAATGCTTACTTTATTAGTTTGTGTGAACCTTGATTATATATATATGAATTCAAAGCTGAAAATAAAAAGATGGCAAAGAATGCTGACAATTTTGTGCCCGAAATGCCACATGAATCGGTTGATATATTATGATTGAATGTGTCTGGGTGTACATGTAGAGAGAAATAAGAAAAAGAAAGTGTACAGTCGAACCTGTGTATAGTGAACAGGACCTTCAAGGGAAGCAAGAAATATGGCCACTGTCAAAAACATTGTTTTTTTCATGATTTCACCCTCTGTGGCCACTCTAGGCAAGGTGAATGCTATAGACGGGTGACCACTTTGGCAAGATTAATTTCTACTCCTTAATTCTCCCCTCATCTGTTTGTTTGTTTGTTCGTTTGTGTATGTTTGAAATAGAGTGAAACCTCATTACAAGGGCGACATTGAATTTACCTTGTGTTATCAGATATGTTGTATCTGGGGGGTGTTTCACAATTATCCCAAGAATTAAAGTTGGACTTGAATAAGCCATGTGTAGCTTTGGAATAAAAACATATTCAAGAGTCCAAATGTGAAGTGTGAAACTTTCCACAAAATTTCACATCAATAACTTGGAAGTCTTTTTAATAAAAGAAAATGTTAATGATTTTTAATCAAAATTGTAGGCCTGTTTAAAGAAATTGTTTAACAATGATTTAAAGTAACTAATGGCTTTCCATAATTGTTAAGTCCAACTTGGTGTTAAGTTCAATTTGGGATATTTGTGAAACGCCCCCCAGGGCTTAAAAATACTCAAATACATAGAATCTGGACCTGTGTAATTACCTGGCTATATCAGGTACCTCATCAGAACAGAGCTCATAATAAAGAGGTTCCAATGTGTTTCTAAAAAGATGTTTCAAGATCAACCAAGTTCCATAATGGTAATATAAACTTTTATAAATAAATCATCCACAGCAACTCATCAACCTACATCGCAAAGTGTAAAACCATTCACTCCTTAAAGATAATGTCCTCCATTTGCAAGCCAATATAAAAAGCGGAAAATGACTGTACATAGAAAATAACATTTAAGAACTTGTCCCGACAAGATCATCATCATGACTTGAAAATATCTTTTAGTGAACTTGTCCCGACAAGATCATCATCATGACTTGAAAATATCTTTTAGTGAAATTATATTGATTTGTAGTTCTAGCTCATAGTAATGGACGGTCAAAAATTAATTAGTCTAGCATCTGCCATTATTATTAGTCTATACTCATTTTTTTCTTTCTTGTATTTAATGTTCACAAACCAAATATAAAATTCATATTGGTTAAGCACAAGCAAAGTAAATATTGTGTTTAAACCAAATATTAGTCATTTAAAAGCGCAATCAAAGTGGTTCAGTCAGCTTTGTGATGTAACAGGGTGATTTGTCTTTCCACTTGGTAAAAGGATAACAAATAATCCATGATACATAGATTCCGAGAATGAAAATAAGCCCGAGAGTTATATTGCAAAGCACTCAATTTTTTCTTGCATCAATTAAATATATCAATATAAATTTTATATATAAATCCTGTACCAAAATCATTGTAAGATTATTATGTCCAAATGATGTGTGAAAGTTTCATTGAAAAAGAACACTGCTTTCCTGGTTAAAAAAGCGAAAATTTGCGTCGGCTTTTACAACGAAGTACTGTATGACGTTTATGACCATTCATTAACGCTCTTGAGCTGAATGATTATCAATGATAGATATCGTCATACTAAAGGGGCATTTGAAAAAATCTAACCCTATTTTATTCTTCTCTGACCATAAGCCAAACAACATGGTAGAAGAGAAATGTGGAAGCTCAAATTAATTTTTGTGGAGTTACGACACTTTACAGGTGCACCTTTAAGAAAAGATTACATTGTCAATGTACATTATTTGATGTATATAAGAGTAATGCTTTTTTATTACAACTTTTTTTTCAACAGAATAGAAAGCTTATTATGCATGACACATTAATAAACTAGCATAAATTACTATTTTAATATTTTCTATGGAATGACATAAATATACAATAAAAAGATAACAATTTACCATTTACAGAAAATAAGGAAATATCTTTATTTTATAGAATAGTTTTATGAATAAAACTATGCATAAATGCTCCTTTCAAACTGAAAAGCTGTCTAGTTTATAGTGCTCAGTAAATGCGAGGTTTTGGAAGACAATTCAAGACGAACCAATAAAGCAGAAATCTTGAAAACACTCTTACTATCATACACAAGACAAGAATGCAAAAATGTGTTCTATCCATCCCATTAACCCATTGCCTACTGGACTGGTATTAAAGAGAACCACCACCCAAATAATATTCTTATAATGAAATGAAGTTTAAGCAGTCTATTCCACCAACAGGTTCAGTAAAATTGGTTTCCAGACATATTATGTAATTTGAAAACCCATCACGTACTATAGTAATTGTTCATGGATCTTCTATTGTCTCCAAACGTACGCAGATATAGAATTGGCGCACAAAGCTGTGGATGCTTACGGAACCAATGGCCCTGTTGGTTCTGTGAGTTTCAGTGATTGATTGCATTGTTTACGAATAACGCAACCCCTTGTAAAGTGTTGGACATCTATTTACTATCAAACGACAAAACCAAAACATATAACTCTGTGTTGTTCTTTGAGCGGTGGTCCCCTTAATGGCCCGGTCAGATATCAACGGATAGCGAAACGAATGCCCAACGAATAGAAAATTTGCGAAATGAAATTATCCGGTGATGAAAGTCGTCTCCATTGCTTCATGTACATCACCGGACAAGGAACGGACAAGAAACGCATACGAACGGAGAGGAACGGATGGAAAATTTAGCTCTCTGTTTGACATCCGTTAACGCAATCCGTTGATATGTGACCGGGCTATTAACTATGGTGATTTTAACATCCAGTATGGAACAGGTTAACTTATGAACAGCAGGCTTTTGAATTCTAAACCGTAAACATAGTACAGTACTTAATCCTAAACCATACCACTCCTCCCTCATAATAAAGTACATCGTGGAGGCATGTGAGTATTACATATACAAATGACAATTATATAATAGACAAAAAGTCCCCCTTTTCTCAGTTATCTTCATAGTCACTCTTTTCCATTCCCCAAACCAACTACAACTATATATTGTGCAGAAATAAAAAAAAAACACATGTTAAAGTTAAATGAAGGAGAAACACACAATTCAAGAAAAATGGCAACAAAAATGAAAGTTTTGAGATCAAAACATAGTTGTCCACAAATATGCCAGAGTGCATTGCCAATTCCAGTCCCTAAAATGTATGAATAGTTTTATAGCTTTCCCCAAAGAGTAAATGTGCTATAACGTTCTGCGATTACTATCAGATACTATAAACGATAGAAGTATCTGAATTCCGATACTTTTGTAGCCCAAATCGGGCAAGCTAAATCTAGAAAAAATAAAAGTAAACTTCAGTATAACCTATTATATGGGCAAGTAAAATTTCCTTTTGGGCAAGCATTTTTTTAAACCTTTTCAATTGACATGTACTTGCCTAATTGAGCACATGGTCAAGGCTTAAACAAATACTTTCTGTATTACTCATTATGTCATCCTAATAATACTTTGGGTATTTTCATTGCAAACCTCTGTCCTAAAGTCAATGTAGATTGAATTAATTACAATTATTCTAATAGTGATACGAATAATAATAATAATAATGTTGCGCAGATACTATATACAATGCTAGAAATTAACCTTTTTGCCTTGTGGCCCAGTCGGGCAAGTAAAAACAAGATGTCAAACTTCTAGTGGCCCAAAACCTAAATCTGGTGGCTCTAAACAAAGAAAAACATAACAAATTATGTTACATTTGCTTACCCGATCGGGCCAGTAGAATTTAGGATCAATGAAATTTGGTGGCTCAAAGCTCATTTTGAGTGGCCAGCGGGCCTATGCTAATTTCGAGCACTGCTATATAGATATACTGTACTGTGCATTACATAAAAGAATTTAACAATTTAAAAGGCTAAAAGTACTGAAGGAGATATGTTTTTAACTTTGTCCTATGTCAAAGAACTACCTGTGAAAAAAAATCTAAAGTAAGTAACGCAAAAAACTTAAAAGCTGTTAAGAGTGTAGACATGTCCTTTCCTATGCCCACAGCATATATCTTATAGATCTACAGGTTAATACGTCCCTACACCTATAAAGTTGCTTTGTTCAGTCTTTTCTACAAATAGTCCTATTTAAAATCATACTATTGCTCTTGTCCTCGAGGTAACACTAACTGGTAAATGTCATATAACCTAAGACAAATTCATTATGGCATAGCGCCCATTTTTATAAATATCCCCTCCACGGTCCATAACTGGCCAAACTCTTACATAAACTCTATACTAAACATTGTCCGCAATACTGGGCTACCCGTCAGGTAAATTTATACGAGTATGTGACGTATATTCTGCGGAAGATGAGTACGATGATGAACAGGCTGAATATTGACATGGTAACCAGAGGGCACAGGATACTCTGCGACGAATGTCTGACCGGGGTCTGGGGAAGGGTAGTGCGCGGGGCAGCAACGTTCTGACTCGTCGCAGGCACGCGAGCGGTGGTATCAATGTTAGTCCTGCTAGCAGCCCCAGTCCGCTGCCTCAAGCCAGCTCCGCCGGGAGCTGTCGCACCCAACGATTCCGGCTGGTCTCCGGAGTTCTCAGGGTGGCTCTCATTCGTCGTAGACGAGCTGCCACTGGTCGCAACGTTCGCAGTGTTCGAGCTAGCGCTCTCATCCTGTCTACTGACAGGCACTGTTTGACCGACGGGGGTCTGCGGGTTGAGATTGGCGGGCCCAGCCTGGGCCTGACCGGGCACCATGAAGTTTGGAGGGAAGGGCATGTTGAAGGGGGGTTGGAGGGGCATCACGCCCCCCTGTTGTTGGTTCCACATATTGAAGACATTTGGAGGGATGGGTGCAGGTGCAGGCACTGGTTGGTTGTTGGCGGGGGCGACAGGTGGCGGGGAGGTGCTCTCTGGACTTGTACTTGGTGTAGTTTTCTTCTCCTCTTTCTGTGGAAAGATTGGATAATATATTTCAAATTAAAACAATATAATTTGTCCTATTCCATTTGAAATTTAAATTCATTACATGCTTCTCATTGCATTACTGTTGCTATGTAACAAATGTAAAGCAATCAAAAATAGCAAAGAAAAACGGCTTTGCAAGGAATCAAACCTGAGACCCTGGATTGCTAGACAGGTGCTCCAACCATTGAGCAACAAGCCCTATTGATCGAGGGACTTCCAAAAACCCTTTTCAATGCTGAGCCGGTCAGAAGCTATACAAACCTGACATAAACCCGAAGGATATGAAAACAAGAGGGCATAGTGATGCAGCTTCTTTTATTTATAAAGTAAATTCAAACAAGGAGGAAAATTACCATAACATTGGGCTAAATTGTCTTCACTCATTGTCATTTATCAATTTCTTGCCAATTTACTCTGTTTGAAAGTATTTGAATACACATAACTCCCATTTCACATAAAACAGACCCTTATTATGAGTAATATGCTTAATCACAAAGTAGGTAAAAAGGACTATACAGGGTGGTATTTATGTTCCTTAAAAATAATGCTGTTAGGTAAAGAAAAAATCCCGGATCGTTCTCGGATCGGTAGAATTCAAAATCGCTAACGAGATTCTCGGATCGGATCGGATCTCGGAAAAAAATAATATTGCAATTTGCTCTGAAAAAAATGCAGCGTTGTAGGCTTATCTTTCTTGTTTTATATGCCAATAATATTAACAATGTTGACGCTTTGAGGCATGCACATATCAATCTTTACAGAAAAACAGTTACAGACTATTCAGAATTAACTAAGTTTCGCAAGAAAAGTATTTTTTCCAAAATGAATTTGGCCTAGAAATCGATCGTTTGTTCAGCATCGCGCCACACATTCACAGAACTCAGCCGGCCAGTCACGGGGAAACATCACATGTAAATTTGTACGATCTTCTTGGTTCAAAAAGTGGCTATAAATTAGCCTTTTTGTGATCAGCACAATTTTGGTAGTCTACTTACATGATAACATGGCATTTGAAAGCTGAACAGATTTTTAAAAATACCCCCCAAACAATGAAAAACTGCGCTGAATATATCGATAAATTTCCAAAGCACGTTCGAGAGGGAAGGTTGAAGTAGTTACGGTACCGGTAGCAGCAAGTTTTCGGGCCGCTGCACTGCTGGCATGTTTCACGCATATTCGCTCGTGTACGGGTCTTTGTTTCATACGCCGGATTCATCCGCGATCTGTTATGTATAGTTGTTATTTACCGATTTTTTTTAGTAGTTGTTTGCATTGCTTTGGGGCTCAGTTTGTTTCTGTTCAGCTTTTAAACGCCATGCAATCATGTAAGTAGAATATCAAAACATTTAAACATGGTGCAAATAACCAAAATACGTATTTTGAGCCACTTTTAGAATGCACTGGCTGATCAGCTCGATCATACAGATATACATCTGAAGTCTCCCCAAGAGTGTCGGCCTAACTTTGTGTGCATTTCCGTCGGCAATATCGTTCAAATGACTAGCAATTTTGCGCATCCTGTTCAATTTTCGACTGCGAAACGAATATACGAACCAAGAATTTCTCCAAAATAACCACTCATAAAGTAAACAATATTGATTCCCCCATTCTTTATTTAAATTACACTATTACTGGAGAAAATGGGTCGGCAAAATCTTCCGATATTTTCTACCGAGAAAATTTATTTCTCGGATCCGTCTCGGATCCGGCTCGGAAGCAATTATCGCCGGGAAATCGGATCGTTCCCGGATCGGATAACAGCATTACTTAAAAACATAAATTTGACCTGTAAGATGGTTCTGCTATACCTTGAACTGGATCTGTGCTGCAATCTCGGCGGCCTCTTTCTGCACTGCATCTGACTTTGAGGTGACTGGTGGAAGAATGCTCCGGTTGGGAGTCCCACACGTCTCACACTTCCAATCTTGAGACCTGTCAAGAAAGGCATAGAATAAACAAGACGATAGCCGTTATGTGTCTCGCCCACTTGCGTGCATTCGTGCAACAAACCAACACACACAAACACAAACAATGCAGGGTTGAAAAGCTATAAACCCTTATACAGTCTTGCAGGTAAACTTTTACATTTGACCTTTGACCTACTTATGTGACCTTTGACCCCAGAATATTATGGAGGCTAATATAGGGCATCTACCAATCAAGTTTGGTTACAAACAGATGCAGGGTTGGTAAGTTATTCAAATTTTTGTAAGCATCACAGACGGAGGACGGACAGAGGACAGACGGACGCAATTTGGAGATTCCCTTAGTCTCCCTCCACCTCGGTGGGCTCGACACAAATAGTACCCAGGGCTCCACACTTACAATTTTTGTCAGTGGCCCGGTCGGGCCAGGAAAATGATTTCTTCCCCTTTTCTGGTGGCCCGAAAGAAACATTTACTGGTCCGAACATTTAATTTCATGAATAACCTTTTTACTAGGGTTTAGTTACTATTCAAAATATCATTCTTACCTGATCCAACCAGTGATTATAAATGAAGCATGACATGGAAGAAAACAAGATTTTCAAATTTTGTCAATGTCGGGTTTACAATCTGCTTGCCCGATCGGGCCACCAAAGTATGACTTTTTACATTTTTCCAATTTTACTGGCCCCGGGCCTATAACACTGCGAGTGTCGAGCCCTGAAGTACCTTTTAATTACTATTATTATGTAACGGCGCTTAGAAACCCTGTATTGCACTATATACATGCACGATTGCAAGCTATTATTATTATTTATTATTACCTTCTTGCAAGCACTTTTCTTTCATCCGACGTGTAGTCCAGCGAGCCGATGGCACCTTCTCCCTTGGTCGGCATGAAGCCTATGATGGCAAGAAGGACAGTGCGGACTAGGTGGGAGAGGGGTCAAGAATGAGAGAAATTATAGAATTAATACCTTACTATCAAGATGGCAAGTCAAATGAATTAGACAGAGCTGGACACTCATATGGACTACGTACAAACACAGCATGACTTCGACAATTTTTCTTTTAAGATACAAAAATTATTAATTTGTTTTCTGCCAAGTGTTCAACAACAGATTCTCCATGTTGTACAAATCCAATATTCTAATTGTTGTATTTTTTTATTTACCAAATTACTCAGAATACATACAGGATTAAAACCCAAATGTACATGTTTGCTTGTATGTTTATTGACAGGAACCTAAGGTATATCCACTCATGGCTCATAGGGTGTTCAAAGATCTATTCCTAGTGAAGGTCCTGATCCTGATCTGCAAGCCATATTTAACCCTTTTTCATTTCTAAGCAAAGGACAAGCGTAAATGTCATGTCAGTATACAAATTTATGTGTGCACAATTGAATATTACAATTGACAAATATGGGACAGAATGAACTCCAGAAAAACTTACTGCTCCAAGACGGCTGCCATGTTTCAGGGTGGTGACCGGATATGGAGAGACAGATCTTTGTCCCAACTTCAAACCGGCCTGTGGGCTAAATAGACAAAAAACAAAATATTGTATCCTTAAATTTTGTTATATTGACTTTGTTTCTCCAAAATGTACATTTAAACATTTGAGTGAAGTAATCTGCACATTGAAAATTATATCGAAATCATCTTGGATATACCGTGCAGGTAGTGAAATGTTTTCTCCCAGTAATCTCATCCTTGTAGCATTTTATTTGCTCGTTGTCGAAGCTAGTCAAATGAAAAATAGCACTCCATCTTTTGTTTGCACCTAATCAGAATTAGTTGGCCCGAAACAAAGAGAGCAATCAACATTCTGTGATTGGCTCTGGCAAAATAAGATTCTTGTCAGCAACATACGTTATGCAGAAATTGTTTTTTTTTTTCAAATGAAAAATATTGATTTATTTACACACATCAGCAAAAGTTTAAGTGACCCCAATCATACCAAATTTTGTAATTTTAACCATTCTATCAAATGAAAGCTAAAAAAACGGTGAGTTCTTTCAATTAGTATCAAAATCGCTTCTTTTTTCCCTTTTTTTCTGCAGACACAAGCCTAATTTTGCAATAACCGGGCCCCGTTGCAGAAAGAGATTGCAATCGATTGTAAGTTGCAATTAATTGCAAGTCAGATTATGTGACTAATTGCGCAAATCAAATGTGCATATTTTTTGATTGATTGCAACTCTACAATCATTGCACCTCTTTCTGCATCAGGGCGCAGTTCACATTTTGTGCTATGCTACAGCCTACATGTCTATCCCCACTCACACTAACATTATCATTCAGTTTGTGTGGCATAGACAATGCATCTAGAGTAGACAATGCATCAAGAGAAGACAATGCAACTATGCATAGTTGGTGTTTGATCAACAGTTAACTCATGCATTGGCTATGTTGCAGCTAGGGAACTGTGCGTAAAGCATGTAAATGGTTGTGCAACCTACTATGACCATTTACATTGCAGACATTGCCAAGATATTTGTGACTGGATACAGCAAAAGCCTGCATTTGTTGGTAATTCATGTTTTGAATAAATGGGCATTATAAGTTCACATGATGTATGTAAAAGGCTTATGTTTGTGAAATTTAAACAATGATATCTTTGCTAAATATAGCCCAATGTTTTAGAAGAAGGCATCAAATGAATTAATGAAAGCTTGTGATGAAGAATTTCTCTTGGCTGAAATCTCAATATTGATTTTTACCGACAAGTACAGGGTTTGGCTATATCCAGTCACATTTGCTTACTTACTGTGAGGAGCATGATGCTGGGTGGTTTCATGGGGTACTCAGGGGGCAGGGTGATGCGGCCGTGGTAGACACCATTAGCAAAGTCTGAGTCTGGCGGGCCCCTCACTGTGAAGTGCCATTCAAACAGGTTTTCCTTCATAAAAAAAAAAGGAAATGAAAATGAAAAACAATGAAAACAATGTAAACAGGGCTACTTTAAAATTCCAAGTCAGATTACAAATCAGCATGTTATACATACAAATTAAACTGCTCAAGACTTTTTGGTTTTGGTATAACATTAATTTACCTGCTATAGACATGTGGCAACTAAGATAGATTTGACTGTATTTGTAACACTTAATTCCAGTGCCTGAGCTAAGTAGTGTAAAGGGTACCACCTTCTTCTTCTTCTTGTTCTTCTTCTTCTTCCTCCGGTAGTATCGGAGATCACACAATAGATGTTGGTACAATTATGAAGGATTATCAAGTAGTCTAAGACGAGTTACATGTATATTACGAATAAAGGAGAGGATAAAAACATGGAGAAGGTTCCGGGCGTGGCACCCAAAAATGATAATCTTATAAATGAAAGGTAACATCTTTAGTAGTCCATTCCATCAACAAGTTCAGAAAAATATGTTTCCAGAAAAAATATATAATTGGAAAATGCATCACCATTCTAAAGCATGCGTTCATGTGTCTGCATACGTACGAATACTACCTTTGTCCAGAGCGAACGATTCGTCCGGGATTCTATTGTCTCCAAACGTACGCGTGAATAGCATTGGCGCACTTGCAAATGTTTGGCGCGTACAGAACCACGAAATAATAATGGTTCCGTAAGTGGTGGTAATTAATTGCATTGTTTATGAATTACACAACCCTTTGCAAAATGTTGGGTTTCTATTTGATATCACAAAACGGTACCAAAACTAATTATTATACATGTGTTGTTCTTTGTCTGGTGGTCCCCTTTCATTGGCTCTTTTAACTGACTGTAAGCAGGATGCTTGCTATATATATAGTATAGACAGGTCAGGTGCAACTAAGACAGATTTGACTGTATTTTTAACACTTACCATTCAAGTCATTTAACTTCAACTATTTTAAATACTTACCTCTAGTGGCTGAGCAAAGTACTGTTCCGTTGGCTCTTTCAGCTCCTGTGCCTCCTTCATCAGTCTCTTGACAGCTGTAGAAACAACAAAAGGTTCATACCATTCATTCATTATTATTGCAATGAACGAATTATTGTCACACAAGTAGCCAAACAGGGCTTTTAAAAACAAGTAAAAATGTACAATGATCAAAGAATGTATTTTAAGTAAATATATTCAGTGGGGGGGGGGGGGGGGGGGGGGGGGGGGGGGGGGGGTGGTTGACCTTTCATTTTCAGAGTACAACTTATGTATTTCTGTATTTTGTAAAATATTGTACCGGGCTTTTAAAAATGTGTTTTTGTCAAATTATTAGGAGGTGGCACGTGCAGGGTGTTCGTTTAACTTTACAACTTGCAAGCCAAACTTCCTATAATTTTAACAAACATAACAAATGTTTTTAATATTAATAATAAAGTAGAACTTTGAGTTTGAGAATTGAGGTAGTCGCACTTGGCCGTTGCTAGTTTGAATGGTTCGCTTTAACATCCCCGTCGCACAGCAACACCGATCATACAATGTTCATATTCAATTTTAAATTTTACTTATTTACTTTAGTCTTGACATCTTTAAAAGGGGAAGTGTCTACAAGCTTTTAAGCAGGTTGGGTGAAAAGGGAACAATTTTAGATACCTTTTAGCGAAAGTTTGAACAGATTTTGATAATCCAATCAAGAATTATGATTTTTCAAAGTTTTGATCAAAATATTGTTTGCTGCCCTCTCAGTCGGCTCTTTGCCAAATCTGTGATGTCACAGATGAACAACTCCCATTGGAACTGTACAACAAAACTTCACAAAATGTCACTTTTCATGAAAAAGCATCGTCCATCTACTCTCATTCTCAGATATGTTAGAGAAGAGGTAAATGGGCATTTAAGGTAAAACTCCCTCAACTGGTCCAGTGAAATCCAAGAAAAATATAAAAAATATAAAAGTATGTGTACAAAGTCAAAGTCAGTGGAAGGTTGTTCTACAAGTCTATGACTATGGCATCACACTCACAGACCTTGGCAAATTGCCATCTAGAGGGGGCGGCAAACAAAACTTACCGGAATCATAACTTTTGAATTGAAAATCCAAATTTGCTCAAACTTTCACTATTAGGCTTCTTAAATTGTTCTCTTTTCATTCAATCCACATTAGTACTTGGGAAAACTTCCCCTTGAGTTTTACTTTTAGTAGGGATGCCGATCACAAAATCTAACTTTTGATTTCGGCACAATCATGACAAACAACTTACCAGACTGTAATCTCCGAACACCAACATGTCCTCTCACCAAGTTTGAAGTTATTCCGACTGTTAATTGCTGAGATATTAAGGTGCAAAGTTGATTCAAAAACGACCCTTTTTTGGAGCTTTCAAATTACGCGCGCTTGAAACTATATGATATTGGCCGTGCGAGAACCAAATTGGAGGGGGTGTGGCTTGCGATCGCAAAAAAAGTTCGACGAAAGTTCAATTAACATGATGAAGTTCAAATGCTAGTCTTACTTTCAAGGCAAACTTCTTTCATCAATTCTACGTCAACGAATATCATTAATAATACATATTTATTTCCAAATGAACAAAACATGTTGTCCCCACAGCATAACAGCATATTACAGGCTAAAGCCCCCTCTCTTTAACCACCCCCACCCCTTCCCCTCAATCTCAATGTTGCTACGCCAGCTGAAAGTAAACCTATTCAGCCTCGAGCGGCTGTGCCAGGCGTTGGCGCGCGAGACGTGTACATACCCGAAGCCACGGCGCGCTGCGGTGCAGGAAACAGCGCGCGCGGACGTTTACTGTACATAGCATGCGACACACGTAGGCACGATCGTTGTTGTTTTTGTTGCAATATGCTGTAACACAGTAGCGTGCGAACTGACTTGTTTGTTCAAGTTTTTTTTCTTTTTTATCAATGAATAACCTAGGCTTTGTACAATTCGCAAAAAAAACACAAACACAATAAACTGTATAGTCCCTACTCTAATGTGTATACGAACGGGTTAATATAGAAAACAAATAATACTAAGCGTCTGAAAGCGATACTATACACACTACGTAACAGTCATAACACGTCCGTGATTCATGAATAATTCATTAGCTACGTAGTGGATTTCGCGATGCTATGAATAATTCATGAGCCAAAGTACATGTCTATTTCAGTTTTTTGGGGCGTGCGTGGCTATCCTTCACCCTTTTTTGGTGAATAGGGGCTCAAAAAATTGGAAAAAAAATTACCTAGATGCCCTTAAATGCGCATGATCAGAAACTTATTGATGGAGAAATTATGGATTTTTTTCGTTTTTAAAAATATAAGGAATGTGGGCGCGGTCATGCGCAAATAAGGTGATATAGGTTGAATGCCCATGTATTCACTGAGTCACTCAAACTATTTTTCAGATCAGGCGTTTGGTGGTGCATAAGGATTAAGTGAGATTATCAACAGCGCCCCCTCGAAATCCATTGGCGCCCTCATTATATAGTCTGCCCGGTTCAATCACTCGGACTTATCGCTGTTATTATCTGCCGATATCAGAGGAATCCTTTCGTATGTAAGTGTATTTGCATTAAAATATGAACAACGGTGAATTACACATGCTGCTGATTGTGATTGTGTGATAATCTGTCTTTTTATTCACGGAAAATTTTGTGATTTTTGACCGATTTGTATATGGCGAACAAGGCGAAACGCGTACACACTGTACGTACGGACATTATCGCGAAAAAAGGGTCGACATGTACGGAGCTCCAGCGGCATCCCTACTTTTAGACAGTTGATAATTTAAACATTAACAATTTGATTAACATGCGACGCGATATGCATGTGTACATTTTTGAAATGCCACATGAGTATAAAGAGTCAACATAGTATAGTACAACAACAAAACAAGCACAACTTCCTCAAAAGTCAAGCCCCACAAAAAGAAATAAACAAAGCCCAGCCCCAGCCAAAAAGCAAAAATCACCAATATAGCACACACAACAACATCAATTTCAATATATGGGACTGTACATCTAAACTAAGTCAAAAATATTACAAGCCATAATCTCTCACCAGGACTCCTCCTTGAATATTCGACAGGCATTTTGGATGTTAAGTGTCAATTGTCTGCTTTCAAGAATAACAGGAATATTCGCTTTATGAAGGACTGTCAATAAAATATAATTTAGTGCGACGTGGCATTCCTTCAGTGCAGCATTCTGTCAGCTGTACAGGGAAATTCTTCGCAAGTACACAATGACAAAAGCGTTATGATTGGTCCGGAGAAAACATACGGCCTATCGATTGGCCAATTACAGCAAGCGTGTTAAAGATATTCATGCTGAATTGAAGTGCGAATTGCATGCGTTTGTCAACAATCGCACGTGTAGATCGAGCCAGGTTAGTTCAATTCCATCGCAAATTCAGATAACGCTAGCCCGATGCACCTGGCTGATTTTTGGTTGCATTGCCGCTGAACAGATAGTGGTACAGCTAGCACTGAGATCGGAGCCGGGGAGAATAGTGTTTTTATCAAGGAAATTATGGCCCTTTGCGTATTGTGTGCATCTTGGACTCGGGTTCAGCGACAACTCCATTATTCTCAGCAGATCAGAGTGCTGTCGGTAAGAGGAAAGAGGACGAAAGCTAAGTCAAAACTGGTAAGAAAAAAAATTCACTTGACTCATATGATATGACTTATGACTTAGTATAATAATAATAATAATAGTCGTTTCTTATATGGCGCAATCTTACAATTAAGTCTCAGTGCGCATAAATGAAAGAGAGAGAGAAATAGAAGCGTATTTAAGCAAAGATAAAATAGTAAAAACTTACAATTCATTAACAAACAAAAAAGCCTTTAAATTGGCTCGAAATTGATGCTCTGTATCACTATCAGATTGTCTATTTATGGTAAGGAAGTTTGTTCCAGAGCATAGGTGCAGCAAACTGGAAAGACCGCTGACCGTATGTCTTAGTTTTAACAGAAAACTGAACTAAAAAATTCTTTATGAATGACTTTGACTTGATTGAGTCTTGATTGATGGACGAACTGAATCAACCACATCATCTGACTTTAATAACATTATTGATTACAATTGACTAAATGCCATGATGCAAGAAGTTTCGTTTCTAATTCCACACAACGTCACAAGCACAGTTTTTTGTGTTTTTTTAAAGGCAGTGTATACAGCCACACTCGTGTGTCTTTAGCTTACGGCCACACTCGTGTGGCTGTATCCGTAGAGCCGCGTATGGATACAGCCACACTCGCGCATGCGCATAGCCAAAATTTCCGACTTGTATATTATCGAACATCGAGTACGAGATTACGCAAAAAGCGGCGGCATGTACCGAGCATCGAACTCGATACACGGCGTCTTCAGATTATCAGACTAGCACGCAGCGCGTATCCATTGCGCCACAGCGGATTGGCTTGAGTTGCAGCGGAACAGAAGAAGTTTTTGTCATTATTAGTTTCGGGGGATATATATTACCCTAACCTAAACCCTAACCCTAACCCTAATTTAGTGGCTATAGGTCAGTATATTTAGTGGCTATATGTCAGATTAGTGGCTATAGGTCAGATTAATGGCTATAAGTCGGTATACACGCATTGTGCTGCCGTAACTCGTAAGAATAGCCGGCGTGTGGCTGTAATAATATAGAGCCGTGTAATACATATGGAGTGTGGCTGTATCCATACGCGGCTCTACTTGGTACTTGGTAGTTTATTCCTCCAAAACACTCCATAGGAGTTTTAACTGGAGGTGGGTCCGAGAGAGTGGTTAGCCCCTAAGGACAGAAGGGTCCTTAGCAAGCGCATTCTGGAATGTATGAAGTGAGGGCTGGTTTACAGTAGATTGAAGTAGCTTATTCCATTCAGTGGTTGTACGGACGAAAAATGAATTTGCGAACGCCTCAGAGTTTGTGTGTTGCTGTTGATACTGTAGAGAATGGCCCCTTCGGTTTCTGTCTATTTTGGGTTGAATGAAGTCCTCATGTTTGATGTCCAGGTTTCCGTTCAGCATCTTTTGAAAGCAGGTTAGGCGATGACATTTCCTTCTGTCTTGAAGCGCAGTCCACTTAAGCTCTTTAAGAATGGCAGTGATGCTTGTATTTTCCCCGTATGTGTTGGACACAAATCTTGCTGCCCTATTTTGCACTCTTTCTATGCTATTTATGTTCTTCTGTGTGTATGGGTCCCATGAAGCAGAAGCATATTCTAGATGAGGTCTCACTAATGTCATGTACAGCTTTTCCTTGACATGCGGTGTACAGTGGTGGAAATTTCTTCTGATGAAGTTCAACACCCTCGTTGCCTTGAAGGTTGCATGTGCGGTCTGCTTGTTCCATCGGAGATCATGTTGAATTTGGACTCCTAGGTACTGGATGTCCTTCTTCTCCTCAAGGTCAACTCCCATCAATGTATACTTTGTAGGTTCTTCCTGCCTCCTACGAGAAATCTTCACATTCTTGCATTTAGATGGATTGAATCTCATGCCCCAGGTTTGTGCCCAGTCAACCAGTTTGTAAGTCCTCTTGCAGTTGGAGTTGGTCCTCAGCAGACGTGATGGTGTTGTAGACGAGGCAATCATCAGCAAATAAGCGGACCGTGCTGGATATGTTCTCATGTATGTCATTTATAAATATGAGGAAGAGATGAGGGCCTAAGACTGTACCCTGAGGGGTGCCACTTAACACAGGTTTCCAGTCGGATGCAGTTCCATTTACCATCACACGCTGAGAGCGATTGGTTAGAAATGATTTTATCCAGTCCCTTGTCTTGTTCCGGATTCCATAATGACCTAGCTTAAGAAGCAGCCTCTTGTGTGGAATGACATCGAAAGCTTTTGAAAAGTCAAGCACTCCTACGTCTGAGGGAATTTTGTTGTCTATATTTTGCAGGAGATCATGAGTAGTGAGAATAAGTTGAGTCTCACATGATCTCTTCTTCCGAAAGGCATGCTGGTTGTCGGCTATGATGTTAAACTTGCTCAAATGCCTCATCATCTGGCTGTCCACAATATGCTCCAGCATACAATATGCTCCAGCACGGATACAGCCACACGAGTGTGGCCGTAAGCTAAAGACACACGAGTGTGGTTGTATACACTGCCTTTTTTAAAAACTGAAATATTGACTTTCCTCTCTCCATTTAAAAAAAATGTAAAACTAAAAGTTCACTTCTCCTCAAAATCAAATTAGAACTGTTTTAAATCTGGGGAGGGGGGGGGGGGGAGGGGTCACTCTCATACATAAGTGCTACCTCCCCACCCCTCCTCCCCGTCGTCAACATGAAAATGAGATCCTTATTCCTGACCTTAGGAGTGGCCGGCTCGGCTGTGAAAAAGGGGGTCATTAAAGCGGCACATACCCGTCTTACAAATACACACAAGTACAAATGTACCCCCCTCCCCCTCCCCCCCCCCCCCCCCCCCCGGGTTTTGAATATATATGCGTGGGGGATATTTCATCTCTTTAGTCTACATGTAACTGCTCCTTAATTGTAATTTTCTTGACTTCTCTCTCCTAGTCCTACGGAAAGAACAAGAATGAACCTACAGAGCTGGCCCTGAAGCACTTTGACCAGAACTACCGTCCCCTCTTTGGGTCAAGATGGCCGTCCATTCGCCTGGCGCTGCTCTCCATGCAAAGCTCCGGTGCCCTGGTGAACAACTACAGTGACATCCAACCAACCATGGACAGGCTCCACTCGCTGGGAAACAAAGATTTTGTGCAAGCGTGTGCGAAACGAGTTGCACAGCTATGCAGGGAGAGAGGTACAGAGGTGAAGGGAAATTTAAACGCTTTGTCAAATACTGAAAGTGACACAAAAGATGTGGTAGCTGGAAATCAAGAGGGGTTAGCCATGGGGCATTCTCCCAGTGATCATGCACAGTATGTTGATGATATCACAATCGCTCAGGAGCTGCAAAGGAAAGAGATTTCCAAGCAAGTACGGGAGGAAGAAGACGACCTTGACAGTCTGGAAGAGAACGAAGTCAGGGAGGTCAAGGTTGCCAAGGTCGGAGGGGCAGATAAAACTGGCACGGCATGGTGGGAAGGCAAATACATTGTCGCACCGGGCTACGAGCACAGAATGGACCAGCTCCAACAGTTGGAACTCGAAGAAGCACGAACATCCAGTCACTCGGACATCAGGATTATCGACAGTTGCGACATTCACATCAGTCCCGACGTTAGATGCTTTGTGCCTGAGGATGGGCCAAAGAGGCTACCCCCGGCAAAGAAGGGTGCCGACCATCCACAACTGCAGTACTACATCATGGATGCAGCTTCCGTCCTCCCTGTCCTGGCCATGGACATCAGACCGGATGATGTGGTCCTAGACCTCTGTGCTGGACCTGGTGGGAAGTCCCTAGCCATACTGCAAACTATGCTAGTTGGTAAGTTTCTTCTTTTTATTTACCTGGCAGAGTCTTCCTGAAAACAATTACAGTAATATTATAAGAGGCAGGGTGGGAATCCACATGTTATCAAATCTGAAAATTTACATGAAATGTCGCACTAAATAAAAGTGCCTTGAAATCGATTAAATTATTTGGAGCAGAAGATGGAGTTTGACAGCAAAATAAATGTATGGAGAAAGGGTCACACAGGTCCTTACTAGCTTGTTCATTCACAGCCACAGGGGCCTTAGGCTTATAATGAGTGGGTCAGTTGGGACATATTTTCAAGAACAGAGATAGAATGAAACTTACGTTTTCTTACCAGCAGATGGGTTGGTTGGATTAAAGAGGATGTAGGAAGTCCTTGACTTGTTCCTCTCGAAAAACTATGGGACCAGTTGTGCAGATTCTGTGTTTAGGTAATACTACTATGAATGTTTTCCTCTTAATACAGGGAGTTTGACAGCAAATGAGATGGTTGGAACAAGGGGGAGGTAACAGGAAGTCCTTGGCTTGTTCAGTGTTCCTCCTCAGGAGCCTCTGGACGAGTGGAACAGTGGGGGTCTCTGGACTGGACGGCTGCAAGTGGGGCAAAGTACTGTAATACGATTAATGATTTCCTCTTATTTCAGGGAGCTTGACAGCGAATGAGATGGTGGGATCAAGGAGACGGAGGTTGCAGGAAGTCCTCAGCTTGTTCCTCCCCAGGAACCTCAGGACAAGTGGAGCAGTGAGGGTCTCTGGACTGGACGGCTGCAAGTGGGGCAAAGTACTGTAATACGATTAATGATTTCCTCTTATTTCAGGGAGTTTGACAGCGAATGAGATGGTGGGATCAAGGAGACGGAGGTTGCAGGAAGTCCTCAGCTTGTTCCTCCCCAGGAACCTCAGGACGAGCGGAGCAGTGAGGGTCTCTGGACTGGACGGCTGCCAGTGGGGCCAGGTGGAACCAAACAGCTATGATAAGGTAACCTCCAGATTATGGGGATTCAATCACAGTTTTGTTTCATGAGACTCGGGATGTCTGGTTCAGGTCAAATCAATCTGCTGTCAACTTGCAAAGGGATATAGAAATATGTTTTGAACTTTTGATCTTCATCAAATTTATTTTGATTTAGGATTACAAGTGCCAAAGTTATGAAGAGTCTATAATGAAGAGTTTGATTTTGCCCTACTTTTCAAGGAACAAATGAACCCCAAGACACGCAGACTAATCACATTTAGCCACATACTTCTAAACATAAGTGCACCGCTTTTCTTAGTCAATCTGTTTATTTTATGCAAATCTTCTTGATTTCAGTTCAATATTTTGATCAAAATGATTCTTCAGGAATGCTCAGTGTTTAACTGAACATGTTTGCTTGGTCAGAAAAGAGAGCATTAACATTTCTCTAATTGTTGCTAAAGATGTACCTTTCTTGAATATTCTGTTAATTTTGCAAGTTCCTAGAATCAAAATATTTCATTTTGAATGCCATGAACATTGGTGCTAGGTCAGAAAAGCCTTTGATAGCCTAGTGTAATATTTGTTTGATCAACTCATAACATTTAAATGTGTCCTTTTGTGTGCCTGGGCAGGTTCTGGTTGATGTGCCTTGTTCTACTGACAGGGTTTCTGCCACAGTGTCCGACAACAACCTCTTCAAGGTCAGCCGGTCCAGGGAGAGATGGGACCTGCCCCAGTTACAGACAGACCTTCTCAGGTAAACACCATACACATGTACAATGGAACCTTGTTGTAAAGTGCTCTGATATAACAAAACCTTCTTGTAACAAGGTTTTTCACCGTGTCCAAAGCTTCTTTAACAAGGTTCTACTGTACATAATACATGTTACAAAGCGCATGAGGTAACCAGCAAATGCCAACTTCATACCCATTCATATTCCTCATTATGCTAGGTTTACACCATGTCCCCGGCGGCCACAGCAGCCCCGTTTGCCCAAAACGTAGTGCGCCGTGAGATTTTGACAAATTTTTCCTCTGTATTCAAGTTTTGTTAGGTCTTGCCAAGTTTTCTCACGGTCTATCATGGTCTACCACTGTATCCGTGACGGGCCGTGGGGGAAGAGCCCCTTCCCCCCACTGATGGTGCGTTTACACCATGTTCCCGGCGGCCACGGCAGCCCCGTTTCAGGCCACCGTGGACAAAACGGGATGGACGTGAGACAACGCGGGGGGACGGAATGGGCAAACATGATATGCCGCGATTGCCGTGGATGCCGGGCCAGATTTTTAAACTGTCAACAAATTTGCCACGGCAGTCACGGTGCGGATGAGAAGCCTAGCAGGCCAAAGTAAAACAGGGTGAACGCAACAAAACGTGACAGTACGTAATAGGCCGTAACAAAACTTGGAGGCTGTCCGTAATAGGACGGGAAAGGACCGTAAGATGTCGGGGAATGTCTTCCCGTCCTACTACGGACAGGCTCCAAGTTTTGTTACGGCCTGTCACGTTCACCCCGTTTTACTTCGGCCTGCTAGGTTGCTGTGGCAAATTTGTTGACAGTTTAAAAATCTGGCCCGGCATACACGGCAGTCACGTTTGCCCATTCCGTCCCCCCGCATTGTCTCACGTCCATCCCGTTTTGTCCACGGTGGCCTGAAACGGGGCTGCCGTGACCGCCGGGGACATAGCATTAGGAAACAATGACAAATAAATATTATGGTAAGTGTACTACACGTCGGCTTTGCTTTGTTAAACCGGCACCCCGCGTAAAATTTGTGTTTGCGAGTGTTGTGAAAAATTGCGCATGTGATAGTGCGCGCTACCCTTACAAACTGCACTGGTCAAAGTTTTGAGGAGAAATAATGCTTAGATCATACGCTACGAGTAAATTTGTGAAATGAAGCCAACATCACACAAGTAATTTTGAGTTGCGTACATTGTCAATGAGAGTCAGGGGTGCTGGTTTTGAAAAACACCTCGATCTTGTGCAGCCAAAAAATAACACGCACGTTCGAAGACGATATCTTAAAATATAAGATATAAATCGCAAATCTGATCATCGCATCGGATTCTGCACTTTTTTACAATGTGTGAGTATAAAGTTTTAAAAGAAGACTTTATTGGCAAAATGCACTACTTTGATAATTCAAATCATGATTTTAGAAAACCATTCCAAACAAATGAAACATTTGAAACCTTTAACTTTTCCCTTTTTATGCCTCCGCCAACAAAGTGGCCGGAGGCATTATGTTTTCGGGTTGTCCGTCCGTCCGTCCGTACGTACGTCCGTCCGTACGTACGTACGTCCGTCCGTACGTACATGTATGTCCGTCCGTCCCGTTTTCGTTCTCGCGATATCTCAAGAACCAGTTGACGGATCAATTTCAAACTTGGTATGAGTGTACATATTGGGGTGACAATGATCTGATTAGATTTTAGGGGTCATGAGGTCAAAGGTCAAGGTCACAGGACTCAATATATATGCAAAAATGCCTCATTCTCGCGATATCTCAAGAACTGGTTGACGGATCAAATTCAAACTTGGTATTAGTGTAGATATTGGGGTGACAATGATCTGATTAGATTTGGGGGTTCATGAGGTCAAAGGTCAAGGTCACAGGACTCGATGTATGTGCAAAAAAAAAGCACACAATCATGGTTTGGCTTCAATGACCTCACGACATCAGAGCAGATGAGTTCATTAGCATATGAAAACACAAAAACAGGTACTTTTGAAAAACAAATGCAGACTTTATTTGAGGTTACACATTTGAAATTTGTGTATAGATCAACCATTGAGGGTATACAGAACAACATTTTTTTTTTTATTTGTCAATAAAGTCTTATTAAAGAAATTTGTACAATTTTAAAGTCTAAAACTGTCAAAAAACATCTTGGGGTGCCGATGTGTAGGTCACTCAACCATACCTCAAAGTGCCAAACAAAATTATACTATATTTAAACCTCTGCACAAAAACTAAAATGGCCTGTAAAATATAAAATTGGTTATGAAAAGATTTTCTGTGTAAATAAATGTAATCATGTACTGTATTTTATTGTGTTCATTAATACATTATGTGTCTCTTTTATTTATTTTGTGCAGTGCTGGAATCCTGGCCGCTAAGCCCGGAGGGACCATTGTCTACTCAACATGCACCATGTCCCCCCTGCAGAATGATGGAGTGGTCCAGAGTGCTATAGCAAAATGCAGAGAAGAATTCAACGTCGGTGTAGATGTCGCTGACCTTTCACCTCTGGCAGAAGGATTTAGTTCCGTTTTTAACTTCTTTTCCAGCTGCCGTTATGGGCAGCTTGTCGTGCCTTTAATTACAGCGAATTATGGCCCTATGTACTTCGCCCGACTGCAGAGACATACATAGCATAGAAGTGTTCTTGAAACTGTAAGACATTGTAGCTGTTAAGACATAATAGGAAAAATTGTTGTGCTCTTTTGAAACTACTTGAGGATTCAGTTCCGTTTTACCTTCTTTTCCAGCTGCCGTTATGGGCAGCTTGTCGTGCCTTTAATTACAGCGAATTACGGCCCTATGTACTTCGCCCGACTGCAGAGACATACATAGCATAGAAGTGTTCTTGAAACTGTAAGACATTGTAGCTGTTGAGACATAATAGGACAAATTTGTGTGCTCTTTTTAATCTTCTTGAGGATTCAGTTCCCTTCTTTTCCACTTCTTTTCCAGCTGCCGTTATGGGCAGCTTGTCGTGCCCTTGATCACAGCAAATAACGCCGGATGTACTTTGCCCGACTGCAGAGACACACATGAGATGGAAGTAGTCTTGAAACTGAAAGACATAGTAGCTCTTGAGCAGGGCTACTTTTCAAGCTTGCCTGCATGAAAATAACGTTCTAAAATTTGTTTTGTATTGCACTCTATGCAAATTTACGGGGGCTCCTTTTGGCATTTTGGGGACGAATTCGCCCCGAGCCACCATGTATTTTTTCACTGCTGTTGAGACATTATAGGAAAAATTGGCACGCTCAATCTTCTTGAGGATTCATTTCTACTTTCACTCCTTTTCGAACTGCTGCTATGGGCTGAGAATTATTACTAGCGAGCTTCCATTTCAGGACGGGAGGCAATGTGACAGGGATTTCTCTCGACCAAGACCGTTCTTTCATACGTGGTTTCCATCCTCATTTGCACCGGTTACTTGCTTCATTGCCTCTAAAGTCATAGAAACAATTTGTGTTAGGTATGCATACTTCCGCCCCATCCCCGGTATAGTGAAGATACAGTGAAATGACAATTTGATTTAGTGAAATCCAGTTGTAATTCCTCCCATCCATCTTATCACAGCAGGTTCAAAGTTAAACTTAACTATTAAGGAAAGCCATTAGTTTCTTTGTAAAATTGTTGGAAAAGTTCTTTTAAAGGCATACAATTTGATAGAAATCATTAATATTTGTCATTATCAAGGAGCCTCGAATTTATTGATATGCATTTTTTGTTGGAAGTTTCAAATAATTTTTTTTTTTTTTTTTGCTTTTGGATATGTTTTATTCCAAGGCTACAAATGGCTTTCCATAATGGTTAGGTCCAACTTAAAGTTAAGTTTAACTTAGAATCTTTGTGAAACAAAACCTGGCCCTTATCCAGTGGTGTAGCTAAAACATAAATAAAGAAATCAAATAAATTATTTTTGAAAATGTATTAACTAAAATAATAACTTGACAAAAACAATACAAAACATAAGGGATAAAGTTGCGTACCCCTAAAAACTAAAAACTAAAAACCCAGAACAATCCTCAAATGGTTCTTTTGGAACTCCATCTTAATTGTTGAGATTAATGTTAGGAAATTAAACAACCAATACCACACAAAACAATGGAACAATTGTTTGAAGTTGCAATATGCACCAATTTATTTTTATAATTCAAATAATCCAAATATCTTAAAACAATGATTATGGTTTCAAGAAGATTTGTATTTAGTCTCTATTTCTAAACTACATCACTTGATGTAAAATCATCTGTATTCTAAATAAAGTAAATAAAGTAGAGCGAAAATAATTTTCTATAATAGCAGATAATGCAGATATTTTACTTGAATTTTCACAATTTTATAAATCCAAAATGTTCTGTATTTTAAAGCCTGAACATAGGCTTTTATGATATATACCTGTATTTATACACGGACATCATTGTGAAATCCACACTGATTTACTTTGTGGTAAAAATAAGAGCATAATGTTATTTCTGCACATGCTATAGCATTTGAGAGATGAATATGTTTAGGTGACTGATAATGCTTCCAAAAATACTGAATGTAAATTGTTATATAAAGTACCTCATATCAGGGCTTAGATACAATCAAATAATCATATTAAAAGTCGGATTGGTAAAATGAACATGTTACAACAGATATTGCTGTACTTGAATATTAAAAATGAAAATAGTTGCATAAACAAATTTGTGTTTATTTTGTTCTTGATTAATATGTTTCAAGCATTTATAAGGAATGTGGATTTCTTTTCTGTTTTAGTCAGTGTGACCTGAAAGTGAAGTGAAAGTGTTCCGTCACAACTTACTTTGTTGTGATGCAGAAGTTTTGGGCAATCTAAATTTAATTCATGCCAAATGTTTTTAATGTTCTGGGAACAAAATTCCTCTTTCTTTCTAATTCTGGGGTTTGTTTCGTAGAAGGTCCTAGCTATGTACGTTGTCTGGCACAGAGCTAGGGTGCAACTATCTCTGCATTCAGACCCTAAGGCCTGTATTCACAAAGGAGGTTTGTACAAACCATGGTTTACATCTATGGAATGCCAATTGTAAACTGATGGAGAGAGAATGTAAATTCCTTACTTGTTAACAATGTTGATGGTACACATTCTCTCTCCATCAGTTTACAATTGGCATTCCATAGATTTAAACCACGGTTTGAACCATGGTTTGTACGAACCTCCTTTGTGAATACAGGCCTAAAGCTTTTGAATTTCTAATGGCTATCGATGCTCTGTGCGAAATGCGGAGATAATTGCACCCTGGTTCCGTACTAGACAATGTACATAGCTAGGATCCTATCATGATGTTCAGACAATGTACATAGCTAGGACCCTATCATGATGTTCAGACAATGTACATAGCTAGGACCCTATCATGATGTTCAGACAATGTACATAGCTAGGACCCTATCATGATGTTCAGACAATGTACATAGCTAGGACCCTATCATGATGTTCAGACAATGTACATAGCTACGACCCTATCATGATGTTCAGACAATGTACATAGCTAGGACCCTATCATGATGTTCAGACAATGTACATAGCTAGGACCCTATCATGATGTTCAGACAATGTACATAGCTAGGACCCTATCATGATGTTCAGACAATGTACATAGCTAGGACCCTATCATGATGTTCAGACAATGTACATAGCTAGGACCCTATCATGATGTTCAGACAATGTACATAGCTAGGACCATATCATGATGTTCAGACAATGTACACATAGCTAGGACCCTATCATGATGTTCAGACAATGTACATAGCTAGGACCCTATCATGATGTTCAGACAATGTACATAGCTAGGACCCTATCATGATGTTCAGACAATGTACATAGCTAGGACCCTATCATGATGTTCAGACAATGTACATAGCTAGGACCCTATCATGATGTTCAGGCAATGTACATAGCTAGGACCCTATCATGATGTTCAGACAATGTACATAGCTAGGACCCTATAATGATGTTCAGACAATGTACAAAGCTAGGACCCTATCATGATGTTCAGACAATGTACATAGCTAGGACCCTATCATGATGTTCAGACAATGTACATAGCTAGGACCCTATCATGATGTTCAGACAATGTACATAGCTAGGACCCTATCATGATGTTCAGACAATGTACATAGCTAGGATCCTATCATGATGTTCAGACAATGTACATAGCTAGGACCCTATCATGATGTTCAGACAATGTACATAGCTAGGACCCTATCATGATGTTCAGACAATGTACATAGCTAGGATCCTATCATGATGTTCAGACAATGTACATAGCTAGGACCCTATCATGATGTTCAGACAATGTACATAGCTAGGACCCTATCATGATGTTCAGACAATGTACACATGTACTTAGGACCCTATCATGATGTTCAGATAATGTACATAGCTAGGATCCTATCATGATGTTCAGACAATGTACAATGTACATAGATAGGATCCTATCATGATGTTCAGACAATGTACATAGCTAGGATCCTATCATGAAGTTCAGACAATGTACATAGCTAGGATCCTATCATGATGTTCAGACAATGTACATAGGAAGCTAGGACCTTATCATGAAACAAACCCCTGGTTAATGCTACATAGCAGTTTGTATATTTCTGGATGGTTTCAGGTGGGTGATGAGATTCTGGCTCTGCCATCTTTGAGCCGAGCCCAGGCCTTTACTGCTTCACTCTTCCGCCCCAATTTCTCAAGGAGTAGGGCATGTGCCTTTAGAGCATCAAGATTATCTGCAGTAAAAGGAAAATGAAGTATAGAGAGCAGGGTCAAATTCTGAGAACAAATACGTAGAATTCATCTTCATTATAATTATAAATATTTCCCATTGAACAAAAAAATGGAACTAACTGGTAACAGTAAGATGATGACAAAATGTGTAAGCCTTTGGACAAATTGGTTATCTGCAAGAAATTCCAAATATTTGCCTGTTTGCAATGAACCTCGTTAAATACAGAGCTCTGATGAAACAAAGCCCTGTAATAAAAGGAGGACAATTATGTAGGTCCTAGCTCCTAATTGTCTTTTGTGTTTTTCCCCCCTAATATAACAAGGTAATTTTCATGGCCCCCAAGACCTTGATATAACGAGGTTCCACTGTATAGCTCTCCTTGAGTGAAATAGATGCCTGTGTGCAATGTCTCATTAGCTCTACGTACCCTGGGAACACTGCAAGTTAATAGCAGAACATCATTCATTGCGTCCTGCAGTTTGTTCTGACCCATCAAAACTCCTGTAGATACTCCTTAGTATTCTCCATCAAAAACCTTTTAAGCGTTGAGGTAATGAAGACATTAGTTTGCCTAATTACAATGTCTCTAGTTAGCTCTACATACCCTGGGAACAATGCAAGCTTAGCAGAACATCACTCATTGCATCCTGCAGTTTGTTCTGACCAATCAGAACCTCTGCTCTTAGATGGTACGCCTCTGACTTAAGTGAGGATATGCGGCTCGGATGAGCTGTGCGAGGCACTTCTGTAGGATTACTTGCTGACACATTGCCATCAGGACCTATAGCAATCATAAAAAGACAAACATTTTACTTAATCTTTTAGAACATGACTACATGAATATAGGCTGTTCAGTTGCAAGAATTGTGCCAAGCTATGAAACCATTGTAAGACTGGTTCTAAAAATATTTGGGCTAATGTCCATAAAGAATGCTTATTATACCCAAATAAAACAGTCTTGAACCAGGTTAAAATAAATGTTTGCTCAGGACTGTTTGGATGATACACATATAACAGTGGAACCTCTTTATAGCAAGCTTTGTTATAACCAAGTACGGTACCTGATATAGCAAGGTTATTTTATTATTTTTAAGCCCTGATACAACAACATATCTGATATAAAGAAGTTAATTCAATTGGACCCAACATGCTTGTTATAATGAGGTTTCACTGTATACTTGAACCAGTCTTGAAAATGTCAATAAGGGTTATTTCATAATGATTTTGTAAGAGAAGGCTGCACTGTAGCAGAATCAAGATGTATTGTATTGATTTGATATATTTATTATCCTTCTTTTAGAATATATATCTATTAGTACCATTCTCCTCTTCAGGACTTGTGACTGCTTTAATTGAAGGATCTCCACACAATACCTAGAGAGACACAGAGCACAGGGTTGCTAAGACTAGACTTAGCTGGGAAACTTACCAGAATCGACTTTCCTCCTCTTTGGCTCTCTCTCCGCACCATTGTCCACTTCACTGGTCCCTACAGTCGCATCATCTTCAGGACTTGCGACAGTTCTTAAGATCTCCAGAGACTGGCTAGCGAGGTCCAGGGTATTCGCTTCATCACCTCTCTTGTGAAGGCACTGGGCTTGGATAAACAATGCACTGGCTGTGTAAAATATTTCATCTCCATCTTCATCCTCTTTATCTTTTCTCAGTTTTTCATCACTGTTCGAGATGTTATTGGAGTCTCTTTGATCGCATGATATGCGAGATGATGGACCATTTGTTTCCCGCTGTCTTTTACGACCGCTTGCTCCATTCGAATCATGGAGGGATCGTCTCAGCTTTTGATCACTCTCTTGCCCCATTATCCAATCTAAGCCATCTCTTTTCTCTGTCCTTTTGGAGGTCGATGGCCCCTCGCTCGTCTTTCTTACACTGACGATATTCTTTCTTGAAGTACCACTGCTAGATGCCGATCGCACACTCCTCTCGATAAAAGGGAACTCCCCCATTTCTTCCTCCCCTAAGCTATTCCCAATGACATCATTGCCATCACTATCATGGTCAGTAGTGTTCCCATCACCATCATCTTCACTATCATCACTGTCTATGAGCAGTCCATCACAGTGATAAAGAACTTTCGACTTTGAGAGGAGCTTATCACAGACTGCCAGGGCTTCTTCAATCCTGTCTGCCCCAAGGAGAGCTTTCGCTGCTTCCAGGTAGACCATGTGCAAAGATGGTAGCAATGAACTGTCACCGAAGAAGTGGGGCTCCTGAAAAGGGGGGAAATCAGAAAAATTGTACAAAAAGAAATTAATTTAATTGAAACCTTTTAACAATACAACTAAATGTTTGAATCTGATTTGCTAAGAGTGGTTGTCCCAAGGAGGGCCTTCGCTACTGCCCGGTAAATTATTTGCAGGGATGACAGCAGCGAACTGTCACCAAAGTATTGGGACTCCTGAAAAGGGGGGAAATCCGAAAATTTACCTGTTTCAAAAAAACAATTTACAACTGTAACCTAAGTCTCAAGGGTGCTTTGCTGCTTCCTGGAAGACCATGTGCAGGGATGGGAGCAGTGAACTGTCGTCAAGGTAGTGGGGCTCCTGAAAAGAGGGGGGGGGGGGGGGGGGGGGTCAGAAAATTGACTTGTTACAATAAACAAATTACAACTTATGAACGGTTCAATCAAATTATTGAATCGGATTTGCTAACATTGTTTTTAAGCGAGCTTTGCTTCTGCTTCCAGGTAGGCCATGGTCATAAGTAGCAACTTTCAGATTGATATGATTACAATGAAGGCAGGCTCAAAAAGTAGACCCTCCCCACCCCCCCCCCCCCCCCCAAATAAAAAATAAAAAATAAATAAATAAAAAATAATTATAACTTCAAAGCATTTCCCCTGTTCATGCAGAACCTACCTCTCTTTGAGATCCATCTTCTAGGACAGTCAAGAAATCTAGGAATCTATCGGCTGCAGCCTCGTTCCTGTTGAAAAATGGTCGATCGGAAAACATCCAGTTAATCATAAATAATTCAAATGTTATTTTTCATTAAAATGGGACTTTATCTGAGCACAATATAGTTTAGTCAACACATATGAAAGTGGCTTACTTACTGTTGTAATACAAAAACATACAAGTAAAGGGATGAACGCTTGACATTTACAAAGGGTTCTGTTTTTCATAAACAATGCCATTAATCACCGAAACTCACGGAACCAACAGGGCCGATGGTTCCGTAAGCGCCAAAGTTTGCAAGTGCGCTGATTCTATACCTGCTTATGTTTGGAGACAATAGTCGCATGGTAGACGTATACGTTTTAGATAATGGACTAGTCTTCGTTTGTAGACCCATGAACAATTACTACAGTATCTTGATGGGTTTTCAAATTATATAATTTGTCTGGAAACTAATTTTTCTGAACTAGTTGGTGATATGGACTACTAAAGCTATAACATTTCATTTATAAGAATAATATATGTGGGTGGTGGTTCCCTTTAAATACCAACCTTTTCCTGTCCAGGTATCGCTTGGCCAGGGTGTACAGAGCGGACAAGTATCCAATGCTGTGCGCCGTGTTGGTGTGGGGTCCGTGAGGATTTGCCGTGTTTGATTTGGGTTCAAGAATTACATCTGGCCAGGGAAGTATGTGTACAGTTGCTTCCTCTCCTTCTTCAAGATGACTGGTAGGTGTCATTGGGCTACCATCAAGGGCCTGTTTGTAAGAGCAGACCAGACAATTTTTGATTTGATTTATTTAATTTCCACATTTTTTCAACATAATTATATAAAAAGTAAAAAGGTATAAACAAACTAACAAAATGAAATTGAATTACACAATGAACTAATGATTTGTATATACATGTACAGTACAAAATATCAATTAATACAAAATATTTTCAAATTAAATCATAGATATAATGAATAAAACAAAAACATGTGGAGAAGGCCAATGTAGAAAGCAAAGCTTGTGGGCAATAGGCCTCCAGAAAGGAACCGGGTGGGTTGTGTACAAAGTCTATGGAGATTTCAGAATCTTGAAGGGAACGGGTTAATTAAATTAATTGTCTGCAATAGGGGTACATGGAATACATTTGACTGGGATAGTACGTGTACACTGACTTCATTCATTACTATTTGGTGCTACTTGGCCAGACATGGGCCCACAGTGCAAATAAATGTAAATGTTAGTGATCTAGTAGTTTGTGACACTTGATCTAAACATATTCAAAATGGTCACAGAAAAGATTAATGTCTAGAGCTTGTAGTGCAATAGAAAATTTGCATAATGGGCTAGAAAGGTATATTAATAATAATAATGGTTATTTATATAGCGCTATTCCCGTGGGGATCATAGCGCTTTATAACCCCGGTCAACGGATACACACTGCAATCATTCCTGCACATTATGTGCACATTTTCCACTCCCAAGGGAGTATTCCAGCCAGTCGCCTGTTAGGCGCACACAGTGCTAAGGAAACATGTTCCCATCCTTCTGGGTCCCCATTTATCCACCTGGGTAGAGAGCAGCCAAATAAATAGCTGCAGCCAATACAATACTAGAATGGTGACACCAATTTTCGGGCAAAAATGTGATATCGAAGATGTTCCAACAAAATGCAATGTACCTTGACTAACAACTCTAGCACTTCCAGTTCTGCCTCATACTCCCTCTGATCTCTGCAGACAATAGAAAGGTTGAAGAGGGAGGGTGCATGAATGATGGCATCTGATGTGACCAGAGCTCGTCTGAACTGCTGCATGGCAAGATGAGGCTTACCCTGGTTTGAAAGATAATAATTATAGGAACAAAAATCATTATTGTTGTTAGAAAATTGTTTTAAATTTTAAATAAGTTTAAGCATGGTAGTGATTCAGTATAAAATTTACTCCTGGTTTGATTGTGGTGGGGGGGGGGGGGGGGCTAATTCACAGTTTAGATAACTATATAACATTGACATATGTATATCAAGCATTTCAGGCAGAAATTAGTTTAAATGTTTTTTACTTAAATACTGATACGATATATGTTCTACAGAAAGAATATCATTAGTTTATACAATAGGCTAAGTGAACTACCATTGACACATTACCATTTTTATTTGATTCAAATGTAGTTTCTAAAAGTTCAAATCAAATCAAAAGTATTACATTAAACATTTTCTATAAAAGCACAATTGTACGGTCCTACTAATTAGCGCGAACAAGTGCGAAGTACTGCGAACAAGCGCGAACTATATAGCGTGAATAAGCCATTGATATTTAGGGTTTAGGGTATATATAGGTTAGGGAACAAATGTAATGCGAATAAGTATGAACAGGATTTAACAAGTGCCAACGTAATTGAGCGCAGCAATTACTAATTACTGCGAACAAGTGCATGTTATGCGAATGGGAAATTTGTTTGCAGTAAATTGCTTCGCACTTCTTCGCGCTTGTTCGCAAGTATTCCTAGTACTACTTGTTCGCGCTAATTAGTAGGACCCCAATTGTAAGCACTGTCGTTCATACCAATTGGTTAAGACAACAGCCAACTAGGTTGTGAACTGGGTTGGACGTGTCATCTTGGATGAATGCCTCCTGACACTGTTGGCACGTTGCCATAGCAGCGCTGTAATCACCATGCTGGTAGAGACAGTATGCTGCAGAGGAAATGAAAACAAGAAATCTTTGAAATATCCTGATCATCAACATCATTAGCATATCATCATCATCATCATCATCATCATCATCATCATCATCATCATCATCATCATCATCATCATCATCATCATCATCATCATCATCATCATCATCATCATCATCATCATCATCATCATCATCATCATCATCATCATCATCATCATCATCATCATCATCATCATCATCATCATCATCATCATCATCATCATCATCATCATCATCATCATCATCATCATCATCATCATCATCATCATCATCATCATCATCATCA
>JBAMJV010001380.1:0-50599 GCA_037951105.1 Echinarachnius parma | reverse complement strand
TCATACGAATGTGCCATATGGTTTATGTTTTTATGCACCAGAATGCACCATTTCAAGTATATAAATGCAAAATCTTCCCCGTGGGAGGGGGATACCCCTCCCAAACCCTCCCCCTCTGGCTCTGCCCCAGCCCTCGGTCGCTTCGCTCCTCGGGACTCATTTTGGGCTGTAAGTTTTGATGTTTGATCATACGAATGTGCCATATGGTTTATGTTTTTATGCACCAGAATGCACCATTTCAAGTATATAAATGCAAAATCTTCCCCGTGGGAGGGGATACCCCCTCCCAAACCCTCCCCCTCTGGCTCTGCCCCAGCCCTCGGTCGCTTCGCTCCCTCGGGACTCATTTTGGGCTGTAAGTTATGTTGTTGGATCATGTTTTTATGCATCAGATTGCACAATTTCAAGTACAAAAATGCAAAAGCTCCCTACCGTGGAGGGGGGACTCCGCTCAGTCACTTCGCTCCCTCGGGCTTGGTCGCTTTATCCTCGCAATGTCTCACTCTCACCTCTGGCTCAAAGTTGGCAACTCTGTGAGTGTGGTTGGGCATGAGCCCCTAAACACATAAATCGTGAGCCCCCTTAGTGTTTTGCCCCCCAATCCAAAACTGCTTCCGGCGCGCCTGGCATTTATATACTTGAAATGGTGCAATTTGGTGCACTGCATGCCATACCTGTGAAGGAAATTTAGAATCCGAGTTAAACAAACAAATAATAAAATGTCTATGCTCTCATCAGGCGAAGCGCGCAGCGAAAATTGAAAATGGATGTATAAACTAGTTTTAAACGTAAGCTCATACATTTTGATTGTGTCTTTCTCACTCTTTTTTTTTTTTGGAGGGTGGGGGGTGCTTTTTTGGGGGCAAAATGGCCTTTTGCCCCCCCCCCCCCCTGCCCCCCCCCCCCTCCCCATTTCCCGGCGCCTATGGCTAGTCAAATCATACAGTTATGACACGGTCTATTTGGTTAATGGTAATTCCAGTCTTTTTCAGTATAGCGTTGATACATGTAAGTACTATACCGGTCATTTTTTGTCCATTTTTTTCAGCGCCATCCTTCTTCAAAAAAAGGAAAGCAAAAATAAAGTTTGAAAGTAAAAGTTAATTCCTATACAATAATTAGACGGGAGAAGCCGCCAAACTCCTTTTGTCCACTACGAATAGAAAAATAAAAAACAAACACGGAAAAAACATTTTATGGTTACCATGGGAATAGCAAATGAACATTGCCACCTAGAAAAAGTCACACAATTTTTGGAAAATCGAACAAAAAAGTAGAATAATGGTGACCGAAGGTGAGAAGTGAGGATGTAGTATGCCCCTCTTGGGGTAAAAATAAATACATTCTAGTATGCGTATTTTTAAAATTATGATACAAAAATGTCTGGAAACCTGTTTGTCTGCATTATTTTCGGAATTGGCTACTGAAACGTACTCCAATTACTTAAATTACTATACCATGTTCAAAGGACATTGAGTCTCAGTAAACCGATGGAGAGAATTACCCCTTTGATTTCTGATATGGTGGACTAGGTAAAAGAAGCCCGAGAAAATGTGCTCGATACAAGACGATGAATGTCAGAAAAACAATTGGGCAAAGGTGGTTGCATGTTGATGTGAACATTAATTCATATACAATAATTTGACGAGAGAAGCCGCAAAACACCTTTTGTCCACTACATAAAAAAGAAACGAAAAACAGAAAAAAAAACATTATCTCCATTTTATGGAAATAGCAAGTGAACATTGCCACTTAGGAAAAGTCAATCAATTTATTGAAAATCGATTACAAAAAGTACAGTAATGGTGACCAAACGTGAGAAGTGGGGATACAGTATGCCCCTATTTAGTTAATAGGGTAAAACAAAATTTAATTCTAGTATGCATATTTGTTTTTAATATGATACAAATATTTATGTCTGCATTTTTTCGGAATTGGCTACTGAAACGTACTCCAATTACTAAAATTACTATAGTATGTTTAAAGGACATTGAGTCTCAGTAAACTGATGGAAAGAATGACCCCTATGATTTCAGATATGGTGGACTAGGTAAAAAAAGCCCGAGCAAAATGTGCTCGATACAAGACGATGAATGTCAGAAAACCTATTGGGCAAAAGTGGTCAACAAACAATTGATAAGCATTTGAGAAAAACAATCTTTCTCAATTACCAATATTGGTAACTCTTACACTATGTTCGCTTAAATTTATGTAACTGAGTTTGATGTAATTGCGTTTGTTTGGAAATAGAAACGCATTTCCAAAGACTCTTTGTTTGATTTGTAAATGAATATCATGGTTTACATCTTCAGCCGTGATGTAATATAGCGTAATTTTTTGTATGATTCTCAAATTAAAATTAAAACACGATTATATTAATCAAATCGAAAGAAAACAAAATTGACCGATTTTCAATGAGTTTACAGGCAAATGATGGAAACTTCAAGTTCAAAGGAATTTGGAAACCCATCACTCATTACGTTTTTATTTATAACCGGTCAAACAAATTATTATATTTGCTCAACCTAGTTCTTTTCTGACACTGACTCATTTTCTGGCGTTTTTTTTTTGATGGGGTTCCCACCAAACTTTTGCCAAACTGTTTACCTTGCTATATTCAAGAAAATTAAACTGATACGAGATTTCTTCTGTAAATTTTACATACAATATTAGGCCGTTCTCACTGGCGCAAATAATCGCGATGCAAATTTTGAAATTTCGCGATCCAAATTTTGAAATGTTTTGCCGTGTAGACATACAGTAATCGCGATGAAGGTCGCGATGCAAATTACGATAAGTTCTGCGATTTTTCTGAAATCATCGTGATTATTTGGATTTATCGTGATTATTTGGCACGCGCTGCGTGTGTGAACGGTCAACAGAAAAATAATTTCGAAATACTGATCGCGATGCAAATCGCGCTAAATAAGCCTATGTGAACGGGCCTAATGTTGGTATTGCGTAACAGCAACTAGATAGTTGATTGTATATTTACAGTTTTAAAGGTAAATAAGCATTTGGGTGGCGGTAAAATACATAATTTATCAATGTAAGTCAATAATCACGAATGAAGATGACTGTTATATTTATTACTGTTAAATATAGAACAATAAAAAATTGAGTGTTTGAACGGAATATCCGACATTGCAATGTAATATTAAATTTTGCTTGACCATGTAGCTGATCTCATAACAAGCAATTCCAGTTATACGTAAAAGGGATAGTTGAGTTCTGGTAAAGAGAGTACAGTTTTGGTCAAACTGAATTTTAGTAACCAAATCCTGCACCATTACATTACAAATATTTATTTATATCTCCACCATGCTCGAAAGGGCATAACAAATTACTAATGACTAAGTAAAAAGCCTGTTATCATTCAAAAATAGCCGGTAAAACACAAGAGGGCGCTCTCTAAAAAAAAACATTGGTTAAACCATTTTTCATACAAAATTATGCATGTGATGTTGTGCTGAAATAATGATTAAATAGAGAGATCATCACAACTATTTAAAAAGAAATCATCGAATAAATCTGGGCCCCAGATTTCCTCCGATCTGATATATTTATTGATATTTCAGCAATTTCTGAACCGATTTTGATAAAAATAAAGTTTTCTCTGTCAATAAAATTGTATGCTCTTTCAAATTTTACACTCAGTTTTTCATTATCAAACAAAAATAAGTTCGTTCAGCGCCCTTTATACCAACACAGGAACTACCCCTTTAAGTACAATATTATTGATGTAAACAAAATAGATCATTACTTGTTTATCTCTTGCTGAGTTGTCCCAAGTTGAAGTGGGTTTTTTTTATGATAATGACAACTTCCAGCGCCTACGTGTAATAATTAACAATGAGCAATGGCATAATGAACCAACAAAATATTAATATATATCTTTATCTGGTATGTTTTGAGGGGATGACTATCGAGGAAAAGAAGCGACCGAGCTGTGTGAAACGTAGGGATGGTCTTTCTCAGAATGTGGTTTGGATTCGTAAATCAGAGACGCGGTGTCATTTTGGAACGTACTGAGAACGGTCCGAAATACACACTGGCTCAGTGTACTGCAATTTCCACAAGCTAGACTTTTTTCTAATGTCCAGACCGCACTCTACTTCCCCACCAATGACAATCTTTAAATTATGATGGTTAAAACATTGAAACACATGGACACTATACAAGGTTGTCACTTCATGATTAACCAAGCCAATATACCACATTATACTTTTAATGACGGGGAGGGTGATATGTGTAGGGATTGAGGCGCCCCAAGCACCCTCACTCATGTGTAACGTCATTTAGATCACAATTCAAATTTTAAGGTAGAGCGCTAGATAACGAATATGATAACAATGTATCTTAATGTATTTTATGGTTAAATAAAACTGGAGGTATATCTATTGATTTGCCGCAATTATCATACCATTATGATAAGTCTGATAAGAATCTATTTTGTATTTATTTTATTTTTTTTTTAATAAAAGACAAATTTAATGGCATTGTAATTGTAAACTTGTTTAAACTTTGCGCATGTTATGCCCGGTGCAGACAGAGCCTACTCGACCCGATCCGACTGGTTTTCAGCCTGATTAACTCAGTATGCGCTGCCTCAGGACTCTAGTTTTTCCAGTCAAGTCCCAGTCGGAGGTAATTCGAGGCCGATTCAACATGTTGGATCGGCTCCGACTGAGCGAAACTGACTCTAGCCTGACTGAAAACCAGTCGAATCGGGACGAGTCGGCTCTGTCTGCGCCGGGTTTTACGGTTAAGGGTGAACCGATTTACAACTCGCCCACTCTTTCGAAGGAGTGTAAGTTGGTCGGGATTGATATGAACACGATTATCTATTAGGAAATATTGATATAATGTGAAATAAACCGAAATGATGTAGATCACTTATTCACTGTGGTGGTGTGTAAACAATACCACTGAATTTAAGTAATGCTACATATTGCATTGTGTTTTATCTGGTGAGTTGTTATTTCTTAATAAACAGCATAATGTGAAACGAGCCCCAAGGAAATTGACTGATAACAGAGATGTATCCATTTGATAGACATAACTGTTCAATGTCGATTATTGGTATACCTTAGATTATTGCCAATATTTACATGGACTTTTGTAATTTGAATTTATATATTAAATTTGATATTTAACGATCGCACAAGAAATCACCTCAGGATTGACAGACAGTCCTAGTGAGCAGGGATGTGTGTCTTTAAAGTGATGACGTACGGTCGCCTTAGGGCGTCCCTGCCGTTGCCGTAGGTTATTTGAACATTTTTTTTATTTGAATATCAAGGCAGACGCAAGGCGCCCGCAAGGCGACCGCAAGCCGGCCGCAGGGGGGCCATACGGCAACCGTGCGGCCAGACTGACGCTACAGCTACACCCCTATAGAGTATAGGAGTGGTAGCCATGGCTACGGCGTGTATAATTGCTTCGGCGACCGTAGAAATGAAAAAGAGTTATAACTTTGACTTATAATTCTACGTCGACCCCTACGGCCTGTAAAATATACGGTTACGCCGTAGGGGGACCCTGCGGCCACCACAGATTTTCTGCGGTCGCCGCACGTTTCTCTCGATTTCGGGGGCGTACGGCCGCCGTACGCTCGCCGTAGAGCAAATGTGACTGTAGCATTAGTATTACCAATTGAACCTTGGATGCATGGCTGTCCTAAACATGTTACATACATGTATGCAATGTAACGAGACAAAATTTAGAAGTTTGGAAGGGAATGAGATGGACAAGGGGAACGATTAACAAACATTTCAATCGAATAATTATTACATAATAAGATTGATCATAGTAATGATGTATATAATAAAGTTGTGGAGTTGATAATCACTATGAACACATTAGAAAACTAGTTGTAATACCCGCTGGCCTATACACACGTACATTTCAGCATGCTATTTAAGGCTTTTGTTTCGTGAGAGGAATAACACAGTTTATCTGTATTTATGTGCTTTAGAATACAATATTTCCATTCATATTAACTCTTAACTCTTAACACGCCATGAGGCTGCACGCACGCTATTGGTATAGTGCTTTATACAGGCAAGCACGCTATCGATTGACTGCTCTCTTCAAGCAAGAGAGCCATCGCCTTGCTGCTTTGTGCATGCATGCACGCTTTTGTGATATAGCACTTTAACGTGTCTCCAATTAAACCTGGCACAGGGGGGATTAGTGGCTGGCACAATGGGGATTAGCGGCGTGGCACTGGGCTGTATTCATTATGGCAGGATAGGAGTTAACATGCCAGGGATTTGAATGCTCTATGGCATTTGTGTGCATTGTAATTCGCAAAAATGCGAGCTTGGCACGTTAGGAATTAATAGTTTGATGTCACATTTCCATTGGAGGTTTTTTTTTCTTCTAAAATGAACATTAATTGTGTAATTATCATGAGCTGTCAAGTTTGTAGCACAATTTCATGGCGCTAAGTAATGTAAAAGTGGACTAAATTATACGCCAGAGCCTTGTTGCAGAAAGAGTTTAAAATCTATAAGATTTGCTCATTTAGAACACATGATCTGACTTACAATTAAATGCAACTTGCAGTCGATTATATGTTTTTCTGCAGCGGGGCCCTGGCAATGCTAACCTTAGTGCACACTCCTTATCTGTTTTCATATTTGGAGTTCTACTGAATAAAGTGTAGTGCAAATATACGGTATGATATTAGATATAAGTAATGCAAATAACAAAGTCCATTTGAATGACAACAGGCCCTTAGCCAGGATTTTATAAAAGAGGGGTATGTAATTTACAAATTGTGGCAGGGACTGGGACCATTTGTTGAGTCGTGTAAGTGTGGGGGGGGGGGGGGGGGTGGGGGGTGTGGGTGTTAATCGCCTGAAAATGTCGAGGCCGATACCACTGGTTTAGTTTTGAAAGCGGGGGACGTCGTCGCCAAGACCAATCGTTGCCCGAGACCACTGGTTTAGATGGCATAGACCAATATAAAGTGTACCCTTCTGATTATGTGGTGTGTTTTTTTTTTTTTTTTTTTTTTTTTTGTATTTGTTTTTGTTTTGTTTGTTTGTTTGTTTGTTTGTTTTGGTTGGGATGATTGCGTACACACCCATCGCACCACCATTGTATTGTCCAAATAAATTAAATTTGTTTTGTTACATGCATGAGGAAATACAAAATACAAACATCAACTACATTAAATAAAGCATAAGTCTATTGGGATGTTCTAACAAATTATAATATTTACAAAACGAGGAAGGTGCCCAAGGGTTAAACCAAATATTATTACATATACATACAAATAATAATATATCTAATTGTGTTGATTATTATGTATCCAGAAAGCATATCCAATATATCACCATTGTTAATTATAATCCATATTTAATGTCATTCTATTTCATTTACATTACCATAAATCAAATTCTCCTATATGCATTACTATTCATATTGATAATAGTATCCCACATTCTTAATCTTATCTTATTTATTACCCATTTTATAATCATTGTATAAAACAATACATAGGGATTAAGTGTAATTTAATATTACTTTCACAGTGTACATATAGATTCATATAATTAATTACATAACATTCAATATTAAAAAGGAGTCATTCAAGAGTTATCATTCATTACATATATATGCATGGTCTATTATACTGTTGTTAAATGGCGGTGGAGGGTATAGTATACTGTTGTTAAATGGCGATGGAGAGTATAGCACAGATTATCACATGACTTAGTAAATACAGTACATGCCGCTGCGGTGTAATATTTTTGCGATATACAATTTGGCAATATTACACCCCTGCAAGTGACGCCAAGGGGCAATTGTTTACGATACAAAATGTACACATACCGTACGTACCGTACCCGTGTTACTTGTACATGCATAAAATCATTTATCTCGCGGGCGGCATGCAGCGAACGAAAAAACAAAAAAAAAACGAAAATCAGCGCTTTTCAGTACAATTGGATCAGAAAGTCGCCAACAAACTGGTATGAGAAGTGGTGGGGTATTCTGCAGTTAAGCCCAATCGACAAATAGTTCCGATAGAAATGCAGTGATCTGAAGAAAGGCAATCGTAAGTACGCCGATCGACTTTATTGTGGACATGAGTGAGTGAATTCTGCGTTGTGCGTGTTGTATGATGTGGTAGCGAGTGTTTCTGTGAGTGAGCGAGTGAAACGGATTTTGACAGTCAGATGATAAAACAGTTGTTACATTTGTTGTCGGGAAAATCACGGAATATTCCTACCCTCGGGATTTCAAATGCTATTTCGTGAAGAAAATAAGTCCCTCGACTTCGTCTCGGGACTTATTTACTCTTCCCTCAATAGCATTTAAAATCCCTCGAGATGTAATATTCCGTGCTATACCCTCCATCGCCATTTAACAACAGTATAATATTACATCTCGAGGGATTTTAAATGCTATTGAGGGAAGAGTAAATAAGTCTCGAGACGAAGTCGAGGGACTTTTTTTCTTCACGAAATAGCATTTGAAATCCCGAGGGTAGGAATATTCCGTGATTTTCCCGACAACAAATTTAACAACTGTTTTATCATCTGACTGTCAAAATCCGTTTCACTCGCTCACAGAAACACCCGCTACACTTCACATTCAATCACATTCAAAACACGCACAATGCAGAATTCACTCACTATTCATGTGCACAATAAAGTCGATCGGCGTACTTACGATTGCCTTTCTTCAGATCACTGCATTTCTATCAGAACTATTTGTCGATTGTTTCCTTCGATTATATTTACCAGGTCACTTTCTGATCCAATTGTACAGAAAATCGCTGATTTTCGTTTTTTTTTTTCTTTCGTTCGCTGCATTCCCGCGAGATAAATGATTTTATGCATGTACAAGTAACACGGCATACGATACGCCGGGTACGGTACGTACGGTATGTGTACATTTTGTATCGTAAACAATTGCCCCAGCTTGCAGGCTATGGGTGTAATATTGCCATGTACCATTGTACTATACAAAAATATAACACTGCAGCGGCATATGTACTGTATTTACTAAGTCAGGTGATAAATAGTAATTGCAAATTGTGTGGTTTTATGTGTATATGTTTATATTATGAACATAATAAATACAATCAAACACAGATATCTTTCTTATCATATCAATATATAACCTTATTCGTATAATACATATGGGAAATTTACTTGAGGTTGATTCGATTCAGCATGATAGAACAAAACAAAATATTAAGAAAGTCAGGCCGGATGTAGGCCAGAGATTTTACCGTTCATGTATCATTCAATATTCGAATTGAATGGGACATGAATGATTGGGAAAACCGACTTGTTTTTGCAATTTGCGATTGCCACCTACGTCCACTCCTCAGTTTATGGAGTGGGTGTGAGGGGTCGGCTACAATTGTGTAGGCTATAGCAAATGTTATGTCCTCACAAATTTATCCAAGTCGATATCACGACAGTTAATGGTTTTGCTAGCTTGTTGTGTTACTCTGCGCACCTTGTCTTTATTTTTTGTTTGCATTGTTGGACCAAAAAGCACTGTTATGGGTTATATGACTGTATATAACAAGAATACATGACCCTCTTGGAAGGCTTGTACTTATCGAAGAAAATACAATCTTTGGTTACATTTTACAAGTGAATTATTTTACCTGCTCTTCCCAATTCAACTTATATACCGAACATAGGTGCCCAAGTTTATACAACTTTGTACATTCTCAATTGACTCATCATCAATGTTGATATGAACATCAACACGATCAAATTCCTTTGTTAACCTTGATTAAAATATTGTCTCCTTTGTCTTCCTTTAATTTAACAAGATGTAAATGTCCTTGCACCATTGTTCGAAAGAGAACGGTGTGCTCCTACACTGGCGTACCCAGACAAGAGGAGGGGAGGGGGGGGGGGTTATTTCGCCGACCAAAATTTGTCGAGGGGGGTGGCGGTAAAGATTTTCCCGGCGGTTGGAACCGCCCCTTTTGGGTGATTTTTTTTTTATCAAAAGGGGGGGGGGGGGGTTTGGGGTTTGGGGGAAAACGACACATTATTTGAGATTGTTGACACGCTTTCTAATTCTAGAAGTGATCAGGGCTTGGACATTCCACAGAAGTACTATTAGATTATGAACCCTTTCTTCTACGATCTCGGAATGATCAAATAAGTCATATTTGAAATGCACATATTATACACAGCCAAGCATCTAGCAGACTACATTTGTCTAAATAGAGAACTTCATTTCAACAAGTTATTGTACGAGGTTGTGTACAATGGAAATACGCCATTGGTATTACATACAGACACACACGCTCACACACAGTACACATAATTTCACACACCACATATCACATGCACACGCTTGCACTAATTGTGTGCACAGTGTGCAGTGCTCACAATGATTAGTACATCCATCTATGGTTGCATACATATCCGTTCAAGAACATTCAGTTGCAAATACTGCGACTATTTTATAAATTTTAATTTTCTTCTGCAAATTATGCAACCGACAAGTGGGTTCAGATAAATGCATATATTTTTAGACAAATTTTACAACATACAGCAAGTGGTAGCCTTTGGGGGACCACGGAAAGAGAGAATTTGAGGTGTCAGCCCACAGTCTATATATACATTCTCACTTTCTTCGATCGATCGTACACTAACTGTGTCATCTGCATATGGATATGAACTGATGGCAAATCGGAGGTACAATCGTTTGTGTATGTGTCATATTGAGAAACAAAATATCCCGACTGTATAATGTTTTTGGAAACACACGGTCAAATCGAAATATTTGGAACTACAGAAAGTTCAATTATTTTGAAAGATTAAAAGCTTAATCTTTTGTTTAACGATATGACAAGAATGTTGAATATATCGCAAATAAACATCATAAACGGAACTAGGGTAGGCTGCATGCAGGATTTACATTTTCAATGATAATTATGATGAAATAATTAATAGAGATAAGTATTATTTAATTATATATGATTTTTTTAGCCGAAGGATCACTTCTTTTAAAAAAAGGAAAACAAAAATAAAAATTAATTCATATACAAAAATTTGACTAGAGAAGCCGCCAAACTCCCTTTGTCCACTACAAAAAGGAAAAATACGGAAAAACAGAAAAAATCATGGTCTCCATATAGTAAAATAATGAACATTGTCACCACGGGCGTAGCGACTTACGTAATACCTATTCAACTGGGGGATGAATGTACAGATCATCCCCCTAGTTGAATTGGTATCAATGACATGTCTACGCCCTTGATTGCCACTAAGGAAAAGTCGCACAATTTTTTTGGAAATCTAAAATAAAAGTAGAATAATGGTAACTAAATGTTGGAAGTGGGAATACAGTGTGCCCCTGTTCGGTTTAATAGGGTAAATATTGATTACATTTTAGTATGCGTCTTTCTTCAATTATGATACAAAATATTTCTGGAAACCTATTTGTTTGCATTATTTTCCGAATTGTCTACTGGAACGTACTTCAATTACAAACATTACCATAGCAAGTTTAAAGGACATTGAGTCTCAGTGAACCGATGGAGAGAATGTCCGCTTTGATTTCGGATATGGTGGACTAGGTAAAAGAAGCTCGAGCAACATGTGCTCGATACAAGATGATAAATGTCAGAAAACCAACTGAGCAAATCTGGTCAACAAACAATTGATAACCTTTTGAAGAAAAAACAATCTTCCTTAATGACAAATATTGGTTACTCTTACACAATGTTCGCTTACAGCTATATAACTGAGTTTGATGTAATGGCGTTTGTTTCCAAAGACTCTTTGTTTGATTATCAAAATAAATATATCATGGTCTACATCTTCAGCCATGATGTAATGTAGCGTATTTAATTAAATGATTATCAAATTAAATTCACTACACGATTAAAGTTATCAAATCGAAAGTAAAACATTGACATATTTACCTAAATGACTTTACAGTCAAATGACGTAATAATTATAGCGCATAATATTGTATAATTCTCAAATTAAAATTAAAACACGATTATATTCATCAAATCGAAAGAAACAAAATTTAGCGATATTCATAAATGACTTTACAGGCAAATGACGGGAAACGTCAAGTTCAAAGGAACTTGGAAACTACATCACTCGTTACGTTTCGATTTATAACCGGTCAAACAAATACATTATATTTGCTCAACGAGGTGCTTGGTTCTCCTCTGAAACTGACTCGTTTTCTGACAATGAGGGTTTTTTTTTTATTTGGTTCCCATCCAACCTTTGCCAAACTGTTTACCTTGCTATATTAAAGAAAATAAAACATAAAAAGAGATTAGTTCTGTGAATTCAAAATGCAATAATGTTGGCATCGCGTGACAGCAACTAGATAGTAAGGGTATGATGAAATAGTTGATTGTCTGTTTACAGTTTAAAGGTGAATTTGCATTTGGGTTTGGGTGCGGTAAGTCAATAATCACGAGTGAAGATGACTGTTATATTCATTAATGTTAGATGTAGAATATTCAAGAATTACGTTGATTGTTTGAACGGAATATCCGACATTGTAATGTAATATTCAATTTTGCTTGTTTGTTTAAATCTCTTTCTGAGTTGCCCCAAGTTGAAGTGTTTTTATTTTGTAATGATAATGACATCTTCAAGCACCCTACGTTTAATAATTAACAATGAGCAATGGCGTGATGAACCAACACAATACTAATATATATCTTTATTTGGTATGTTTTGAGGGGATCGAGGAAACGAAGCGACCGAGCTGTGTGAAACGTAGGGATGGTCTTTCTCAGAATGTGGTTTGGATTCCCAAACCAGAAACGCGGTGTCATTTTTGAAACGTACTGGGAACGGTCCGAAATACACACTGGCTCAGTGTACTGCAATTTCCACGAGCTAGCCTATGTTCTAATGTCCAGACCGCCATCTACATCCCCACATATGACAATCTTTAAATTATGATGGTTTAAGCCAAGGGGGGTAACTCTGTTTACGGTTTGTGTAGAATATGCAGGTCCAAATTAATAGAGAACTGCTAATTTGACGAACTTGTGCCTAGTCTTTATATTATATTTACTCTATGGTTAAAACATTGAAACACATGGACACTATGCAAGGGTGTCACTTCATGGTAAAGAACGAAGCCAATTTACCACATTAGACTTTAAATGAGGGGGAGGGTGATATGTGTAGGGATGGAGGCGCCCCAAGCCCCCGCTCTCATGTTGACGTCATAATAGATCACAAGTCAAATTAAAAGGCAGAGCGAGATAACGAATATGATAACAATGTATCTTAAGAAGTTTATATATTTACACATTTCATGGTGAAATAAAACTGGAGGTATATCTATTGATTTGCCGCTATTTTCATACCATTTTGATAAGTCTGATAAGAATTTTTTTTTTTTTTTTTTTTATAAAAGACAAATTTAATGGCATTGTAATTGTAAACTTCTTTAAACTTTGCGCATGTTATACCCGGCGCAGACAGAGCCGACTCGACCCGATCCGACTGGTTTTCAGCCTGATTAACTCAGTATGCGCTGCCTCAGCACTCTAGTTTTTCCAGTCAAGTCCCAGTCGGAGGTAATTCGAGGCCGATTCAACATGTTGGATCGGCTCCGACTGAGCGAAACTGACTCTAGCCTGACTGAAAACCAGTCGAATCGGGTCGAGTCGGCTCTGTCTGCGCCGGGTTTTACGGTTAAGGGTGAACCGATTTACAACTCGCCCACTCTTTCGAAGGAGTGTTGGTCGAGATTGATATGAACACGATTATCTATTAGGAAATATTGATATAATGTGAAATAAACCGAAATGATGTAGATCACTTATTCACTGTGGTGGTGTGTAAACAATACCACTGAATTTAAGTAATGCTACATATTGCATTGTGTTTTATCTGGTGAGTTGTTATTTCTTAATAAACAGCATAATGTGAAACGAGCCCCAAGGAAATTGATTGATAATAGTGATGTATCCATTTGATAGACATAACTGTCCTTGTCGATTATTGGTATACCTTAGATTAATGCAAATATTTACATGGACTTTTGTAATTTGAATTTATATATTAAATTTGATATTTAACGATCGCACAAGAAATCACCTCAGGATTGACAGACAGTCCTAGTGAGCAGAGATGTGTGTCACAGGGAACTAGGAACATTGTCATAATTGAAAGAAAAAGGTACATATAATTCGTTGTGTTATGGCTCAGTCACATTTGACACGGCGGCCGTACGGTCTAAAATGTATACGGCCAATTACAAAAATAGGGCCGCCGTAGAATTTCTACGGTACATACAATTAGCAGTCACATTTGCCACGGCCGCCGCACGGCGTATCTTCAATTTGTGGAGACAGAAAATCTGCTGCTGCCGTACGGCCTTTAAAGTGATGACGCACGGTCGCCTAAGGGCGTCCCTGCCGTTGCCGTAGGTTATTTGAACAAATATCAAGGCAGACGCAAGGCGACCGCAAGGCGGCCGCAGGGGGCCATACTGACGCTACAGCTACACCCCTATAGAGTATATGAGTGGTAGCCATGGCTACGGCGTGTATAATTGCTTCGGCGACCGTAGAAATGAAAAAGAGTTATAACTTTGACTTATAATTCTACGTCGACCCCTACGGCCTGTAAAATATACGGTTACGCCGTAGGGGGACCCTGCGGCCACCGCAGATTTTCTGTGGTCGCCGCACGTTTCTCTCGATTTCGGGGGCGTACGGCCGCCGTACGCTCGCCGTAGAGAAAATGTGACTGTAGCATTAGTATTACCAATTGAACCTTGTATGCATGGCTGTCCTAAACATGTTACATACATGTATGCAATGTAACAAGACAACATTTAGAAGTTTGGAAGGGAATGAGCTGGACAAGGGGAACGATTATCAAACATTTCAATCGAATAATTATTACATAATGAGATTGATCATAGTAATGATGTATATAATAAAGTTGTGGAGTTGTGGAGATCAATCGCCATGATCACATTTAGAAACTAGGTATAATACACATAAACATATACACACGTACATTTCAGCGTGCTGTCTAAGGCTTTTGTTTCGTGAGAGGAATAACACAGTTTATCTTTATTTATTGTTTTTTATTAAACACTATTTCCCTTCATATTGATAGTTTGATGTCACTATTCCATTGGAGGTTTTCTTTTTTCAAAAATGAACATAAACTGTGTAATTATCATGAGCTGTCAAGTCTATAGCACAATTTCATGGCGCAAGATTAAGATTACAGTGGACTAAATTATACACCAGAGCCCCTTTGCAGAAAGAGATGCAATCAATTGTAATTTACAATTGTAGGTACATCCATTCTGCGCGCTTAAATATATCAAACGTGCGCATTTAGAACACATGATCTGACTTACAATTAAATGCAACTTACAATCGATTGTATACTTTTTTCCTGCAAATGGGCCCTGCTAATGCTAACCTTTGTACACACTTCTTATCTGTTTTCATATTTGGAGTTATACTGAATTCCCCTTGGCTACGGGAACCGGGTGTGGTGTGTACAAAGTCTATGGGGATTTCAGAAACTTGTAGGGAATGTGTATTAAGTGTAGTGCAAATATACGGCAATATATTATAAAATATAATTAATGCAGATAATTAATGCAAATAACAAAGTCCATTTCAATGTCAGCAGGCCCGTAGCCAGGTTTTTCTTTTCAAGGAGGGGTGCGTAATTTACTAATTGTGGCATGGACTGGGACCATTGTTGAATTGTGTAAGCAGGGGGTCGGGGTGGGGGAAATGTTCGTCGCCTTTCCCCCCCCCCCCCCCCCCCCCTCTTTGCCTCCCCTCATATTTGAAGTTATACTGAATTAAGTGAAGTGCAAATATATATATACGTTATCATATTTGATATAATTACTGCAAATAACAAGTCCATTTGATTGTCAGCAGGCCCGTAGCCTGGATTTTTTAAGGAGGGGTGCGTAATTGACCAATTGGGGCAGGGACTGGGACCATTTGTTGAGTCGTGTAAGCGGGCGGGTGGGGGGGGGGGGGGGGGGGTTCGTCGCCTGAAAATGTCGAGGCCAATACCACTGGTTTAGTTTTGAAAGCATTTGATAGTGGAACGTTTTGTCTTTAATCTGTGCTCATTCAGCCATGAAGTGATGGGTAGCTCTGATTTTCACACACAATGTTTATAACAACTGGTAAAATTACACCTTGTGACAATTATCAGTTATGGAATTATAAGCATTTGTCCTGGACCCCCGGCATGACTGGAGCCCTTATGGTGGACACCATAAACCAATCCGTACAAGGCTGTGCATAAATCCGTCGACTTTCTGTATAATTCGGCTGTAAAGTATTGTGTCGTCAATGTCATTGTACACCTGTATTACCTGCTTTAAATATTCAAATAGCTGCTTTTCCATTAAAGGGATAGTTGAGTTCTGGTAAGGAGAGTATACAGTTTTGGTAAAACTGAATTTTAGTAACCAAAACCTGCATCATTACATTACAAACTAATAGTTATAACTAGAAAGGAACACAACATTACAAAAGACGTAGTAAAGATCAGGTTATCATTCAAAAAGAGCCGTTAAAACGTAAGAGGGCGCTCTCTAAACACTCATCGGTTTCAACCATTTTGAATAAAATATTGTGCATGTGATGTTTTGTTGAAATAGTGATTAGATAGAGAAATAACCAACAACTATTTAAATAGCTATTTTGTAACTTTTTGAAAAGAGGAAGCATTTTTTTAAATTGTTAACGGCTGGTTCAAAATTCTCTAATAAACCAGGGGCCCCAGCTTTATTACAAATTGTTATATTTATGGATATTTCAGCCGTCTCTGAACCGATTTTGATCAAACAAAATGATTTTATTATTTAAATATTATGCTCTTTCAAATTGTACACTCTATTTTTCATTACATATCCCTTTAAAAAGGCCAGGCAAACCAAACGCATATTATCTTCCGTTCATCTGTATTAGTGTACACATCAGCTATTTGAAAACCATTTGACCCAAACATATTTTGTGTATTTTAAAACATGTTAGTAAATATTTCTCTCGATATTGCTAAACCCCCACCTCTAAAAACGTCTCCAGAGTGAAATTCTACTGTTGAGTGGTTGTGACATCATCAGCCATTCACTACTCAGTCACAAAGAAGTGACCTTCATCCAAGCTGAGTGCCTAATCACAATAGCATCACACGGTTTAATACAATACCAACTCACACACCTTCAATTTAAATTGCAGTTGCAATGTCATACCCCCGTCACATATAGCGCTCCTAATCCCCATTCATAAAATTGCTACGCTCCTAATCCCCATTCATAAATTTGGCAGTGGGAGGCGAAGCATTGTCCGAACGATGATTAAATGACGAATGAATGGGAGGATTATCGCACATAGGTGAAAGGATAGCCTCTCATGCATGGACATACAATGGCTCCCTGAACAAAACAGTAGGTCGGCAAAAGACCCACGACCGACCCACGACCACTTTTTAAGCTTTGGACATGTCGAAAGCGGTCGTGAGTCTTTGGCGTTCTACTCTTTTGTTTAGGGAGCCATTGTATGTCCATGCATGAGAGGCTATCCTTTCACCTATGCGCGATAATCCTCCCATTCATTCGTCATTTAATCATCGTTCGGACAATGCTTCGCCTCCCACTGCCAAATTTATGAATGGGGATTAGGAGCGTAGCAATTTTATGAATGGGGATTAGGAGCGGCGCGAGGTCGGCGCTATATGTGTCGGGGGTATTAGAAGAAGAGCACCGTCTAAGCTATTGTATTGTCACAAATGTCGGGGTTCGGATCGACAAATGCAATGGGGGATGAGATAGATGATGATGATGATGATGATGATGATGATATTGTATAGTTTCTAAATCACTTAATCGACCATGGTAGCGTGGCTCTCGAAATAATGCACAATTGTAACGACTGTATTCCTGTAAAATTGTTTCAGCTCATGGCTGGTTTTATTCAATATAAACTACAACATCTCAAACATGAATCCACGACTTGACTCGATCGACAGACAGACCCATATCCTGGGTGGTGTATCAACTCTGATAACAACTCGAACTCGACTCAGGAATCAACTGGAATACAACTAACTATCGCAGCTTCATTGTGCTATACTCGATCGGGTGTAACTCCATAACTTAGAGTTAGACCGGAGTGAAACTCAGAACTCAAAGTAAGAACTGCATATATAAACTTCCAAACAAGAACTCCAATAACAACTCCAAATGCAACTAACTAGAATAGAACTCCAATAATAACTCCGAATGCAGCTCCGATAATCACTGCTCAATTTGGATCGCGCTCCGCTTTTTATATGGCTTATCTTCAAGGTAGTCGACCGCCGATACAGACTCGCAAGTCCGACCCAGAGCGAAGGACGGAGTGTGACCTCGACTGCATGAGGGCAAACTCGGGCTTTCGCGCATGGGCAGTCGAAAGGACGGCACGCGATTCTCTGACCTCGACCATGTTGCTAGGGAACGCGCTCTCGTCCGGAGAGGAGAGTGCGACCTCGCTGTTACGCAACGCGGAGTTATTTGCATTTCCAAATCTCCGGAAGACGGAGAGCAATTCTCACGCTGGGCCAAAAGACAATAACTAACATAGCGCAAGGACAAGCGAGCAAGGCCGCAAGAAAGGGGGAACAAACTTTCCTAACAAGGCCGCGCAGCGAGGCCGAAAAACAAGGTAATTAAACAGCCAAGGACTCGAGTTTAGTCATGTCAGCATTTTACATGAACATAAAAATAACTGATCTGTACAACACTCATATAGCATTTACAATAAACATAATGATGACTGAATGCATATTGGCATGATCGAATCAACTACGATAGAAACTGTACTATATACATGTATAAGGATTCGTGTATACAGGAATACCTACTCAACAATTATTGTAAGCATAGAATGAATACACAGTTTACATGCGGGATATATAACATCTATATATAATCAAGGAGTTATGATATAATCAGACTCAGAGGGCTTCATTACATTACGAATACCCATATCCCAATACCTTACATCAACCCTGGGATCGAGTGGCCTATAACATGTGGTCTACTGTTTTATCAATTATCTTTAGCCTTGAGTTACGCAATATATAGGGACGCTGTGAAAAACTACCGAAACTCTTACAACCTTGACGCGACTATGCTCATGAATATTCATTAATTGTGAGAGCTAGGAAGGACAGCGTGAAACTACTGACCAAGTCAGAAATAGAGAGAGAGAGAGAGAGCCAGTAGCCGAGGTCGAGGTAAACAAAAGGAAAGACTAAAAGAGAGAGTGATAGAAAGAGCGAGACTTGACCCTGAGCAAAGCGTCACATCAAGAAAGGGGAGGGGTAGCGATTACTCCGGGCAAATCAGAGCACAAGACGGTGGGGAACAGTGACCCTGAGTTGGTCAGTGCATGGCCTATACTGTATGAATGTGTAACTACACATACAGATTATCCTATAGTATACACAAATTCAAAATAGCCCAATAATTACAGTTGCAAATCGCAACACTATCTCCCCCCTACGGAAATATTCGCTGCCCCCAGCGATATAAGTAAGACACAATACTTTCACTACAACATGCATGTACACAGGGTAAAACTACTAACGAACTAGTCATATAGAAATTACAATATAATATAAAATAATGAAACCTCATTATATCTTGACAAATTGGCCATCATGCACATAACAAGAAAGTAAAAGACAGTAGATAGAAGGGAAACAAAAACAATGAGAAAGAACAGAGTGAAGTCGAGGAGAGATGGGCATGTCAGGTAGAGATAGAGAGAAGAGGAATGGTAACATGTGGATTTGAAGTGAAACCCTAAAAGTAAAGCAGGATATAATCATATAAAATCATCACGTACGCTGAAAAGAGACAGTACTCATAAAATAAATTTGAAAAATATCATCAATCCTACCACGATTTCTTACCGAACAATATAATAACGCAAACACAAAAACGAATTGTAAGTCTGAACACGCAAAATAACCTCAATACAATATAAACGTGTGCATAACTCAAGTGTAAAGTCATCTACTTTATCCAGTAAGCCTATGCTTTATCGAACAGAGTACGCACTAAGTACACACACTCTGAGAGTAATCACAACAAGAGTAGTAACGGGGCGAGCAGAAATAGGGTATAGGCCTAAACGCATCAGAGCAATACAGAGAGTGAAAGGGAGAGAAGGAGGAAGAGAGAGAAGAATCGGGGAATGCCCCAACGCAATAATACGATGCTGGGCGCACATGGTGTGGCATTTGACCGGGACTACCATAAACATTTAGCTCGCTCTATACCAACCCGTGTTACGTTTACAAAACAAAGTAAGTGCAATGTCACAGAAAGTTAAACAACTACATGAATGAATATTTAAAAACATTGGGAATGCCATCAAGACACGAATCCCAAACAAAATATAAACAAAATATAAATCATGTAACGACAATGGTTTTAAATTGGTTTGCAGTGTCATATAATACAAATATAATTGACAACACATAACTTGCTTTTACATGTATTAATACTGGCAACATAATAATGAATATATACAAGAGGAGAAGATAATGAGAACAAAAAAAAAAAAAAAAACCAAACGGGCTTGATGGCTGCTCCCAATCTAAAATAAGCAATCCGCCACGCATACGAAAATGTAAAGCTCTAAAGAAAAACGAAATGCCCACTAATCCCATATAAACTAATAAAACTTAATCCAAACTTTATCAAGCGCTACAGAAAAAAAAAAGGGGGGGGGGGTACCCAAGACAACCAAATTAAGGGGAACGAATAGCAGCACACGTATTTTTCGTTTCCAAAATTTAAACCCATGACTCGTTTCTTTTATTCTTCTTTTATAATTATACCAAATGTATTTCTTAACACCCGAAAATGCAACTACAAATAGCGTGTTTAAAACCTATACGTATATTATTACACAAATCATGGCATAATAATAACAAAATACTTGTACATGTGACAAATTATTAATTATCTCAAATGTCTTTGCTCCTCGTGATCAAATTAAGTCCACTGTTCAAAAGGCAGTCCGCGCTAAATGCTGCACTGAAATTGTACAACCTCATAATATACAGACGTTCGGGTAATGTCAATGTAAAGCTAAATACAATCCTGTATCCGAGAGAGCTGTATGTTATTCATTATTACTGAAAGTGACTAAGTATGGAGTAATATATCCGTTGCAGTATAATCCAGAGTGATCAGCCCGCGAAAAATAATAATAATGATCCATCTGATCTGTATGTTATTCCAAAACTACTTGAACGTATATCATCACGAGTATTATTATTATATCATATCCGTGTGTACGTGGTATCCTGTATCCCGGGGTCGAAGTGCGAGTCGATCGGCGCTCTTCGAGTCCGATGACGATGTCGAAAATATAAACAAAACTGGATATTCCGGACAACGCTCAGGTAAGTATATATACATCCAATGCTATCCAGAAAAAAAAAGGTACAGATAAAGTTACAGGTAAACGCGTCTAATTATTCCCGGGTTCGGATACGGCAGGAGTGAGCAGGCTCTGGAGAATGGAGGATGCCTGCCGCATCTTGTCCTGGCGACTTCCCAGAACGTCACCGAGAAATAGCATGGCCCTCGATGCCTCCCCTTGAAAATGCTCGGCGTAGGCTCTGGCATCCTCTCCCTGGGCGCCGACCGTCTCCCGGAGCTGGGCCACCTCTGTCCGCAGGCTCGTCACCTCCGTCCGGAGAGCTGCCATGCCCTGTTCCATGGCCGTCATGGCCATGAGAATTCTCTCCATCCCCGGGGGTTGATGGAGCCGGCGATACTGGTGTCTCCGCTGCCCCCTCTAGGCGCCGCTTCGCTCCCCGACTGTTCATCTTCGGTAGGGGCGAGAGTTTGTACCCAGCTCCATGTTGGGCCGTATCGCCAGTCTCGCCGGGCCAGGTGGACGGTGTGGGCAGGTTAACGTCAGCAACGTCTGCCGGAGAAACCGGGGAGTAACCCCTTGTTTCGTCTTGGAGGGGTGTACCCGATGTCGACTGGTACCCCTGGTCGGAACCATTCGCCATACTCAAAGTAGAATAGCAATACTGGTTCATGATTGAAGACGCAGCTTAAGATATCGTAGCAGAAGATATATGCGTGTTATGTCCGGTTTATGGTTGATCGAGAAATGACCAAAACAACACAGGACCCTTGCATATATATGGGAGGGGGGGGGGGGGGGGGGGGGGTACTTGCAGTTCACAGGGCCAGCCGGTCCGGTCTGCGGGAAGGGCGAGAAGAACGACGGGGAGCGAGTGTGTCCTTGAGGCTAGTCTGCGTCGCAGCCGGGCGTTTTGTGGAGTCGCCGCCATCTTTGACCTTCCGGGACAGATTCCTACCCGGTGGGAAATGTGTGCTGGTATATGGCTTTAATCGATCATGGTGCAGAATCTTTGATTTTCCCTTCTGTTGGCTGCGTATTTCGAAGATTAAGTCGCTATATTTCCGTATGACAACGCAAGGCCCAACCCATTTGTTAGGGTTAAGTTTTGGCGATAGTCCTATCTTTCTAGTGGAGTCTAAAACATAGACTAGGTCTCCCGTCTTGTAGTGTGCACGGAAAGGTCTCGCATCGTAGTTCCGCTTTTGACGTACTTTTGCATCGCCTATGTGTTGCCTCGCGACTCGGGATGCTTCGGTCATCGTATCTACGATGTCGCGGCGTGCTCGTTGTGGCGGCGCGCTCGAGGTCATTTTCCGGCCCGCTGATTCCAAGTGAGACTTCGATGGGCGTGCGAACTTCGCGACCAAGCATGAGGAAATTTGGGGAAAATCCTGTCGACTCATGGACGGTGCTACGGTATGCTGATGTCAAAAGGGATAAGTTAGCATCCAATTCGTTTGTTTCTTGTCAATGAAGGCGGTGATCATGTCTACTAGCGTCCGATTAAAACGCTCAATCATCCCGTTAGACGACGGGTGATATGGGGTTGTCCTTGTCTTGGAGATTTCCAGGAGACTGCAGATTTCCTGGAAAAGGGCCGACTCAAATGCCCTTCCCTGGTCGGTATGGATTTCAAACGGTGTGCCGAAGCGAGCTATGAACTCCTTGACGACCAGGTCTGCGATCGTGACGGCGGTCTGATCTGGCATGGCATACGCTTCGATCCATTTACTAAAATAATCGCCAACTACAAGCACGTATCGGTTGCCGGTATTGCTTACGGGGAATGGTCCCATAACATCCATGGCGATCCGATCCATTGTAAATCCCGACGAATATTCTCCCAGGGGCGCTCTCGGCTTCGATGTCGGTCGCTTCCTTGCCCCACATTTTACACAGTTTGAAATGTAGATGCGGAGTGACTCTTTCATATTCATCCAATAGAATTTTCTTTGGAGCTTGCTGAACGTTTTCTTTAAACCAAGGTGTCCTGACATCACGGAGGCGTGATTTGAATTCATGACATGGTCACGAATGGCGTCAGGGACGATGACCTGGAGTCCCGTTGTCAGCTTGTTGTTTGTTTGATATGTTTTGCACAACAGACCGTCCACTACGCGAAGCTGCTTCCACAAAAGCCATAGGTGTCGAACTGCGGGGCTTTTGCCTTGAACGCGACTGCGGTCGGGTCTCTCGGTAGATTCACATATCCATCGGTATACGATCCCGACGTCGGGGTCGTCTTTCTGCATGTCGATCAGCTGTTCGCGGTTGATATCGCCAAGAAGAACTTCCTGCTGCCCGGAGAACCCTCCAGCGATGGCGTCTGTGTTGGAGACGCAGGGCAGGTTATTGTTCTGTGCGACATCGACGGCGTTGTTGCGATCATCTCGTGCTTTCCTTCGCGACATCGATGCCCGCTTCACGTCATACACATTACCAGGGGCAGGCCTTAGCCCCCATCTTAATGACTGAAGTGCACCATTCATAAACGCGAAAACCAGGAACAAGCACATTATTCCACTGATTAATCCAGATCGCATGCTGCTGAACGACCACGAGATAGTACTCATGATGGACACGATCACGATGATGAAGAAAAGGAAACCCTTTTCACCAAAGCTCGTGAGAAAGTCTTGGTAGGTTGATGTCATAGCAGGTTGGTTGTCATGTCCGGTGTTGATGAAGTCGGCGGATATCGTGACCCTTTTTGCTGACAAGGGTACGACGTCGTCTTCGTTGAAGAAATCTGACCAGGAACGATGTCGTAGCTGGCATGTGATACATCCACCACACGGTAGTTCCTCGACGATGGTATTCTTGTCATAGCAGTCGCACGATTCAGGGACGCATGGTGCTCGCGAAAGCGCGTCTGCGTTACCATGTTTCTTCCCGGCGCGGTGTTCGATGACGAAGTCGAACTGGCTTAATATCTCAATCCAACGAGCCATCTGGTCTGTTGGCTCACGGAATGACATAATCCAACGAAGGGAAGAATGATCAGTTCGGATCAAGAATTTTCTCCCGAGGAGAAAATGACGGAAGTGGCGGACGAAGGAGACGACGGCTAGCAGCTCTCGCCTCGTCGTGCAATATCGTCGTTGAGTTCGTGTCAGTGATCTGCTTGCGAAGGCAACAGGACGCTCGATTTCCTGCTGGGTTTTCTCGTCCCATTGGAGTTGCGACAAGACCGCCCCGATGCCAGTCGCAGACGCGTCGGTGTCGAGAATGAACATGCCGACATCGTTGGGGTAGGCCATCACGTTGTCGCTCACGAGCAGCTCCTTTAATCGAAGGAAAGAAGCCTCGCAGTCGTCGTCCCATACAAAACGAGTTGACTTTTCCAGCAGTTTGTTCAGCGGCGCTGCGATCGTCGAGAAGCCACGAATGAATCGACGGTAGTAGGAGCAGAGTCCAAGGAATGACCTAACATCGGAGATCGATGTCGGTGTCGACCAGTCCTTGACACGACGAACCTTTTCGGGGTCTGGCTTGATGCCAGATTCGCTTACCACGTGTCCTAAGTACGCTACTTCGGCTTGGAACAGGTTACATTTTCTTGGTTTGAGCTTCAATCCGGCTGCTGATAATCGGGTCATGACTTCGTCGAGGCGGTCGATATGCTTAGTGAATGACGAGCCCATTACGATTATGTCGTCTAGATACAGGATTAAAGTCCTCCACTGCAGCCCCTTCATTAGCATCTCCATTGCCCGCTCGAATGTGCTTGGTGCATTACAAAGACCGAAGGGCATGGTCATGTATTCGTAATGACCGGTCCTTGTGCTGAATGCTGTTTTTGCGCGGTCGCCTTCTTGGAGCTCGATCTCCCAATAACCCGACTGGAGGTCGAGGGTCGAAAATATTTTCGCTCCACCAAGGCAATCGAGGCAGTCCTCAATTCGTGGTAAGGGGTATGCGTCTTTCTTGGTTACTTCGTTTAGTTTTCGATAGTCCACGCACTGCCTGGTCGATCCATCGCGTTTGCGGACGTAAACGAGTGGGCTCGACCACGGGCTCGTCGACTCCCGAATTATTCCGTCTTTCAGCTGATCCGCGATTATTTTCTCCTCCTCTCCCTCAAATGCACGCGGGGGACGTCGTGGGCGCTGCTTTATCGGTGTAGCATCTCCGGTATCAATGGTATGCCGGACAATTGAAGTGCGCCCGTGGTCGGAAGACGATGTGGCAAACGCGTCGACGTGCTTGCAAAGTAATTCGGCAAGGCGATCACACTCAGGAGGGCTAAGCTCGGCGCTGCTTCGGTCGTACAATTCCTTTAAATTTTCGGACCAGGCGGTGCGACTTTGTGCAAAGTCACCAGATTTAACGTTACGAATCCCAGCCGTAGAAGTGATTGGCGACCGTTCGCCATCAGCGATGTCGGAAATGACATGGGCAGGTTCGATATATGCAATCCGGGTCCCCGCGAACAATTGAATTTCCTCGTCATTGAGGTTGGCGACGCGGACAGGAATGTCGGAGTCTTGTCGGCCGATGTCGACGACGCAATGGGCGATGTGGACTGGCAACTCGGCTCCCCGGATAGGCTCAACAATGGCATGATTATCATTTGTTACTACAAAGTCATAGGTTTCGCCAGCAACAATGTATTCCGAATTTGCTGGGATCAATGTATCTCGCTTCACATATACATGGTTGACATATGTTTCAGCATTAAATTCAATCGGGAACAAGCGATTGTCAATCCGGAGACCACGCCTGGCCTCAAGGGAGCAATTGTAATGATGTAGAAAATTAAATCCAAGTAAACCGTTATCGGATATATCTGCTACATAGGCGTCCCATTCAAAAACTTGATCCTCTATCCGCACATTTATTTCAACTGTGCCATGGACACGAAGGAGACCACTATCTGCCGCCTGAAGTTGAATGTTTTCAGATAGAGAGTCTAAAGCTGGGCGCGAAGATTTGGGCATAGAATCATATAGCTCCCTTGAAATGACGGTGACCGCGGCTCCGGAGTCGACCAAGAGTTTAGCGTCTGCGCCATTGACATTCGCTTTGACAAACGCAGATATTCCCGATGAATGTTCACTAATCCTGATGACCCTGCTTGGCGTAGTCGTAGGCGGGGCCGAACCCTGGTCGATGGGATCGGCCCGAGTTAGTTTCCCGGATTCTGTGGCTGCCACTGTGGTGGTGGTGGCGCCCAATGCTGTGGTGGCTGCCGAGGTGGTGGCTGCCACTGTGGTTGTGGTGCAGGTTGTTCCTGCGGGGGAACCCAAGCAGGCTGCTCGTTTCTCACTTGTTGCTGTGCTGGCTGCTGTTGGTACTGCCGACTAGCGTGTGGGCAGTTCCTAGACATGTGACCCACTTCGTCGCAGGTCCAGCACCGGAATGGCCCTGGTCGTCGATTACCATCGTTTCTTGATCTTCCCCGCCCGTCATGCATCGCTGGTTTCGCAGGCTGCTGTTTCTCCATGATGTTAGTTAATTTGCGGTCGATGGCCTCCATCACCCGTTTTTCGAAAGAGGCGAGCCTCTCCTCCGGGATTTCGCTCGACGTCGATGACGAGATCGACCTCACTGGCCGACGGACTGCCTCTTCTCTCAGATTGAGGTAGCGCTCAGCGATTTCTCGCGCCTCCTGTAATGAGCTGGGCTCCTGCATTCCTATGTGCAGGGTCATGCTGTTGTCCCCCAGTCCACGCAAGAAGTGGCGAGTGCTGATCGTCTCGATCGTCGCCGAGTCCGCCGTCGGATATCCAAACCTGGTCAGCCGCTTAATGTCCGCTGCGTATTCCGAGATAGTTTCTTTTGGGCCCAGGCGGCGGGTCTCCAGTTGTGACACGAAAGATGCCGGCTTCTTTCGATCTCCGAAACGGTCCTCCAGCGCCGCCGTCAACTTGTCGTAGTCGTCTACGACGTCGGAAGGCAGCTGCTGATACGCGAAGTCAGCGGCGTCCCCTCGCAGGCATGCGAGAAGACGAAATCGTGTCTCCCTGCTGCTCCATCTGCAGGCGGTGGCCATGTTGTGGAAGGAGGCAATGAAGCTTTCCCACGGTCGACTACCGTTGTATGTGTCCTGATGCGGTAGTTGCACCGACACCCGGGGTAGGGGAGCTGGTGTGGTGATCACGACTTCGTCGTCCGTCGTTTCCGCTTCATCACTGCTATTGGCCTTCTGCTCGCTCTGCTGCTGAAGTGCCCGCCGTGCTTCACTTAACTCACGCTGAAGTTGCTTCAGCTCGCGCTGGAGTTCGACTTTCTTTTTCGGGGCCATTATTCCGAGTTGTATACCGTTGATGCTGCAATGTCGGGCACGTGTTAAAGTCCTAATCCCGCCGCTGCCACCAGTGTCACAAATGTCGGGGTTCGGATCGACAAATGCAATGGGGGATGAGATAGATGATGATGATGATGATGATGATGATGATATTGTATAGTTTCTAAATCACTTAATCGACCATGGTAGCGTGGCTCTCGAAATAATGCACAATTGTAACGACTGTATTCCTGTAAAATTGTTTCAGCTCATGGCTGGTTTTATTCAATATAAACTACAACATCTCAAACATGAATCCACGACTTGACTCGATCGACAGACAGACCCATATCCTGGGTGGTGTATCAACTCTGATAACAACTCGAACTCGACTCAGGAATCAACTGGAATACAACTAACTATCGCAGCTTCATTGTGCTATACTCGATCGGGTGTAACTCCATAACTTAGAGTTAGACCGGAGTGAAACTCAGAACTCAAAGTAAGAACTGCATATATAAACTTCCAAACAAGAACTCCAATAACAACTCCAAATGCAACTAACTAGAATAGAACTCCAATAATAACTCCGAATGCAGCTCCGATAATCACTGCTCAATTTGGATCGCGCTCCGCTTTTTATATGGCTTATCTTCAAGGTAGTCGACCTCCGATACAGACTCGCAAGTCCGACCCAGAGCGAAGGACGGAGTGTGACCTCGACTGCATGAGGGCAAACTCGGGCTTTCGCGCATGGGCAGTCGAAAGGACGGCACGCGATTCTCTGACCTCGACCATGTTGCTAGGGAACGCGCTCTCGTCCGGAGAGGAGAGTGCGACCTCGCTGTTACGCAACGCGGAGTTATTTGCATTTCCAAATCTCCGGAAGACGGAGAGCAATTCTCACGCTGGGCCAAAAGACAATAACTAACATAGCGCAAGGACAAGCGAGCAAGGCCGCAAGAAAGGGGGAACAAACTTTCCTAACAAGGCCGCGCAGCGAGGCCGAAAAACAAGGTAATTAAACAGCCAAGGACTCGAGTTTAGTCATGTCAGCATTTTACATGAACATAAAAATAACTGATCTGTACAACACTCATATAGCATTTACAATAAACATAATGATGACTGAATGCATATTGGCATGATCGAATCAACTACGATAGAAACTGTACTATATACATGTATAAGGATTCGTGTATACAGGAATACCTACTCAACAATTATTGTAAGCATAGAATGAATACACAGTTTACATGCGGGATATATAACATCTATATATAATCAAGGAGTTATGATATAATCAGACTCAGAGGGCTTCATTACATTACGAATACCCATATCCCAATACCTTACATCAACCCTGGGATCGAGTGGCCTATAACATGTGGTCTACTGTTTTATCAATTATCTTTAGCCTTGAGTTACGCAATATATAGGGACGCTGTGAAAAACTACCGAAACTCTTACAACCTTGACGCGACTATGCTCATGAATATTCATTAATTGTGAGAGCTAGGAAGGACAGCGTGAAACTACTGACCAAGTCAGAAATAGAGAGAGAGAGAGAGAGCCAGTAGCCGAGGTCGAGGTAAACAAAAGGAAAGACTAAAAGAGAGAGTGATAGAAAGAGCGAGACTTGACCCTGAGCAAAGCGTCACATCAAGAAAGGGGAGGGGTAGCGATTACTCCGGGCAAATCAGAGCACAAGACGGTGGGGAACAGTGACCCTGAGTTGGTCAGTGCATGGCCTATACTGTATGAATGTGTAACTACACATACAGATTATCCTATAGTATACACAAATTCAAAATAGCCCAATAATTACAGTTGCAAATCGCAACAGTATGGAGGCATGCAGGGCATGCTTGTGTGTGCATGTTCTGTTTGTACTTTCATCTTTTGTAAATCTCATGGTAGCTGACCAGTGATTGACAGATGATGTAATAACCAGTCAATAATATAATTCACTCTGGAGGGTTTTTTAGGAGGTGGGGCTTAGCAACATGAAGAAAAATAAATGATAAAATGTTTTAAAATATACAAAACATATTTAGGTCAAACAGTTTACAAATATTGAATGTGTACACTAATACAGATATACAGAATTCAACATATATTTGGTTTGCAAGGCCCCTTTAGTATTAACAATGCACGTGTCTTTGAATATGACTTTGAGTTGATTACAATGTACAAATATATTAGGCCTACTCGTGATTACCAGGAGTTTCCAGATCATGATACCACTAATTGTTAGCGTCGGGTTACAGCAGGTCAGATAAAAGTAATGATGAGTGGGTCTGAGTGGGTTTGAAAATATGTTGGCTTTGTATAAACATGATATGAAAAATACTTGGAAAATGATTAAACAGGCAATGAATGTTACTAATAATAAATCTGACATAACAAAAATTAAGTTTAATGATGAGATTGTTGAGGATCCTAGGGATATAGTAAATATTTTAAATAATTACTTTTCTTCGATTGGTGAAAATCTTGCTGTTAATATTCCCGCATCAAATAAGCATTTTGCTGATTTTTTGGGCCAGCCCAATTCAAACTCTATATTTTTTGTTCCTATTCACAGATATGAAACTTTAGATATTGTTTCGAAATTTGATTCGAAGAAAAGTTCTGGCCATGATGAAATTAACAATTTTATTTTTAAGGGCATTATATCTTCTGTTGTGGATCCTCTCGTTCATATTTTTAACTTGTCTTTATTATATGGCCAGGTACCAAACTCTATGAAAATTGCCAAAGTAATTCCTTTGTTTAAAAAGGGCGATAAATTAGATGTAAATAATTATCGACCGATTTCCTTATTATCCTCTTTTTCAAAAATTTTAGAAAAGATAATATATTCTCGTACAGTATCCTTTTTAAAAAATAACAATATTTTTTCTAGTCTCCAATTTGGTTTTAGGGAAAAACACAATACTGTACACGCATTATTGTCCTTTATTGAGAAGGTAGCTCATGCAATCGACAAATCGTCTCATACGATAGGCATTTTCCTGGACTTCTCCAAGGCCTTCGACACGATTAACCACGATATTTTACTTTATAAACTTTCACATTATGGTATACGTGGGTTGGCCTTGGAGTGGTTCAGGAGCTATCTTTCAGACAGAAGGCAGTATGTATTTTTAAATGATAACTCTTCAGCTCCCCGTAATATAAATTGTGGTGTTCTACAAGGTAGTATATTAGGCCCACTTTTATTTATTTTATATATTAATGACTTCTGTCGATCGTCCGAAATTTTGTCATTCGTACTTTTTGCTGATGATACAAATTTGTTTTTTTCTCATACGGATTTTCATAGACTAGTTGAAATTATTAATATTGAATTGAGTCATATTTTATCATGGATTAGAGCGAACAAATTATCATTGAATCTCCAGAAAACGAAATATATGTTATTTAGTAAATCTATAGATTCTTCGTTACCAGGCTAACATAGTTTTTGAAAACACCCCATTGGAGCGTGTTTCATTCATTACATTTCTGGGTGTAACGGTTGATAGTAACCTTTCTTGGAAACATCATATTGATAATATTTGTAAAACTATTTCTCGTAATATTGGTATTATTTATAAAGTAAAAACATGTCTTCCTTTTACTTCACTAATTATGCTTTATAGTTCTTTGATACTCCCATACTTAAATTATGGTCTTTTAGTTTGGGGAAACACACATGAAACTTTATTAGATAAAGTGTTGTTATTACAAAAGAAGGTTATTCGTATTATTTGTAATTCCCCTTTTCGCTCCCATACTGACTCTTTATTTTTTGAAAATAATATACTGAAGGTAAAAGACCTATTTTTATTTCAACTTGGTCAATTTATGTATAATTATAGTAATAACATGCTACCATCTGTTTTTCAAGAAATGTTTTTTAAAAATAGTTCAGTTCATAATTATCCAACCAGACATTCTGAAGAATTTCATTTACCCCTCTTGCGGACCCTACTTGCTCAAAATACATTTATATATGAAGGTCCTAAATTATGGAATTCTTTAAGTGATGAAATAAAACATGCTCCATCGATTAATATCTTTAAGAAAAAATTTAAATTGTTTTTATTACAATCTTATAAACATCATCGAATTATATCTCCCATTTACTCTTATTTCGTGCTTACGTCATCCTTAAACAAGCTCATTCTTTACTCGCGGACTCAAAATGTAATCTGATATTATATATTATGCCTTCTCATGCATTGTTCCATTCTATTATGGGCAAGTCTTTTTCCTTATTTTCACTTGAACCCCACTTGCAGCTTATCTTTTACATACATTTGTACCTCCGATCTCTCACTTGCTTTTGGCAGTGTCTCATTGTTTGTATTGTGTGCGTCTTCTCCTATTTGTGTCATGTAAAGTTCTCTCTTGTCCCATGTTGGTCTCTGTTGGCATCCCCTTTTCCCCCTTTTTCCTCTCTATATTTATTTATGTTGTTGTAGTCTAGAATGTGTTAATTTAAATGTACAATATACCTAACTATTATTTGAGGGTTCCACAATTGTACAAGCATTGCTTTTTAGTGGACCCCTCTTGTTTCCAATATGTATATCACTATTTTGTGCAAATTATCATTATTCATTTGTAATGTTTTGTTGGAAGCAAGAATAAATTGAAATTGAAATTGAAATTGAAGGAGGTAATAGTGGGCCTAGTATATAGTACCTCCTTGGTCTGAGTAGATTATGTGTGTATTCATTCTGAAGCTGGTGTATACCCAGGTAGCAAGCCAACGTTGGTCCAACGTTGGACCAACGTTGTCCAATTTTTTCGGCAACGTTGGTCCAACGTTGTCCGGCAACGTTGGACCAACGATGGTTGCGTACGCCCAATCAACGTTGCTCCAACGTTGCCGAAAACGAAATGCCAACGTTGGATCAACGTTGGTCCATCGTTGAAAAGTTGTTATTTGTCAACGTTGGACCAACGCTTTTCCAACGTTAATCCAAGGTTGGTATTTTGTTGGAGCAGCGTTGATTGGGCGTACGCAAACGTTGATCCAACGTCAAAGCAACATGTGTCCAACAAGCATCCAATATGTCTCCAACATGCATCCAACAAGCAGCCAACATTGGACCAACGCTTTTCCAACGTTAATCCAAGGTTGGTATTTTGTTGGAGCAGCGTTGATTGGGCGTACGCAAACGTTGATCCAACGTCAAAGCAACATGTGTCCAACAAGCATCCAATATGTCTCCAACATGTCTCCAACAAGCATCCAACGTTGGTCCAGCGTAATTCACCAACATTTCTCCAACGTTGGTCCAACGTTGATCCAACGTTGGTCCAACGTTGGTCCAACATTGGACCAACGTCTCACCGTACTAAAAAAATTTAATTAATATTCATATGACACGCCTATTGGTGATATCTAGAACATCCTATCCTAGCTTTCCCTTTACCTAAGACTAACCTAACCCTAACCCTATTCCTAGTCCTATTCCTATCCCTATCCATATAGTCCTATTCCTATTCCTACACTCACTACATCTACATCATCCACTCAGCTTTATATAACCTAGCTTCTGTGTTAATATTTGTTTGATGGTTGGTATTTCGATAAAGTTGAATGTTTGGATAAAGTTTTAAGAATTTACACAAATACATCATGGAAACAAACCTTTAGAATGTTTTTGTAGATAAATAACTTACATATATTTCAAATAATGAGTAAATAATAACATTGGATTCATTCTGAACAATCAAATAACATGATTATTAATGCTTTTTGCAGTCAATGATAACCACTCATGAATATTCATGAATAATAACCAACGTTCATCCAACGTTGAACCAACGTTGATCCAACGATGGCATACATCCTGCTTTCAGCAGCTAATTTTAAATCCTTTTATTATGCAAGGGGGTTTTGACCACCTGTGCTACGAGTAAAAAAATTACCTTTTCTAACATAACAGCTACATGTAGTGAACAACAGATGTGAAATGTTGGATTCTCGTTGGAATAACGAACGTTTCACTGTGGGTTACCGATGTCGATCCAACGTTGCTCTAACGAGATTGTCCAACCTCCATTTCACTTTGAGTTACCGATGTTGATCCATCGCATGGTGTTGTAATATAATACAAGTAGGCGAAATGCCATGTGTAACTCTGGCATAACAATAATAAATACTGGTAAATTACAAACTTGAGTGTCAGGGTAGACTACCCGACACCCAGAAGATGGAACCAGGGGATTATTCTGCCCCTTTCGTACGGTTGTCATCCCCTATTGTAAGACCGACATTTACCTTATGCAAAATGGTTTAACGTGCTAGTGCCAGGGTGGACTACCCAACGCCTAGATGATACCAAGGGATTATTCTGCCCTAAATGGTATTCATCTCTATCACAAATCTAATCTATCCGGTGGTCTGAGAGTAGACGTCGAAGTGGGTAGCGCCTGTCACGTTCTTGCGAGGGCGGCTTCACCTCACTCCAGCACGCTTCTGGGACCTCCGTTTCCTCGTTTACTGGAACATGGATGTTACCTTCAGGTGCGCGACGCTTCTTTAGATGATGTCTGTTCCGGCGATACCGCCCACCTTTCTCACTCTGGATGTGGTACGAGCGGGGCGTTGAATCTTGAGTTGTCACTACGCCAGGTTTCCATTCTTTTCCCACTTGGTAGTACACACGTTCTCCAGACTTCAACACCGGCAGCGACTTGGCACCCTGGTCATAGTATCGCTTCTGCCTCTTCTGGAGCTCTTTCTTCCTACTAGCTATGCACCGTTGATAACGAACAGTACAGTTCTCAATAAAGCGTTTTCTGGATGGTATATCCGGTCACACATCAACCGTGAAGCTCGCCTCCCAAAATGGATTCAAATTAGCATTTCTACAACACAGGTCATGGCGAATCGAATCAGACATACAGTCACTTTCACTTCAGACACCATGTTGTAATATAATACAAGTAGGCACACGAGTATAGTTGAAAGCTTACTTTATTAACTGCTTGTAGATCGATGGCCCAACTCATACATGGTCTCTTGACACCCGATATCGATCCTATATGGTAATTCACCGGGGATGGCGCACTTCTATTTATGATTGTAATTCTACTTGAGTCCACTCATTACTGTTGGTCTAACGAGATTGTCCAACGTCTTTTTCACTGCGAATTACCGATGTTGATCCAACGTTGGTCCAACGAGATTGTCCAACGTCTTTTTCACTGCGAGGTACCGATGTTGATCCAACGTTGGTCCAACAAGATTGTCCAACGTCTTTTTCACTGCGAGTTACCGATGTTGGTCCAGCGTTGCTCCAACGAGATTGTCCAACGTCAATTTCACTGCGAGTTACCGATGTTGGTCCACCGTTGGTCCAACGAGATTGTCCAACGTCCATTTCACTGCGAGTTACCGATGTTGGTCCAACGTTGGTCCAACGAGATTGTCCAACGTCTTCTTCACTGCGAGTTACCTATGTTGGTCCAACGTTGGTCCAACGAGATTGTCCAACGTCTTTTTCACTGCGAGTTACCGATGTTGATCCAACATTGGTCCAACAAGATTGTCCAACGTCCATTTCACTGCGAGTTACTGATGTTGGTCCAACGTTGGTCCAACGAGATTGTCCAACGTCTTTTTCACTGCGAGTTACCGATGTTGATCCAACGTTGGTCCAACGAGATTGTCCAACGACTATTTCACTGCAAGTTACCGATGTTGGTGCAACGTTGGTCCAACGAGATTGTCCAACGTCCATTTCAGTGCGAGTTACCGATGTTGGTCCAACGTTGGTCCAACGAGATTGTCCGACGTCTTTTTCACTGCGAGTTACCGATGTTGGTCCAACGTTGGTCCAACAAGATTGTCCAACATCCATTTCACTGCGAGTTACCGATGTTGGTCCAACGAGATTGTCCAACGTCTTTTTCACTGCGAGTTACCGATGTTGGTCCAACGTTGGTCCAACGAGATTGTCCAACGTCTTTTTCACTGCGAGTTACCGATGTTGATCCAACATTGGTCCAACAAGATTGTCCAACGTCCATTTCACTGCGAGTTACCGATGTTGGTCCAATGTTGGTCCAACAAGATTGTCCAACGTCTTTTTCACTGCGAGTTACCGATGTTGGTCCAACGTTGGTCCAACGAGATTGTCCAATGTCTTTTTCACTGCGAGTTACCGATGTTGATCCAACGTTAGTCCAACAAAATTGTCCAACGTCTATTTCACTGCGAGTTAACGATGTTGATCCAACGTTGGTCCAACGAGATTGTCCAACGTACATTTCACTGCGAGTTACCGATGTTGGTCCAACGTTGGTCCAACGAGATTGTCCAACTTCTTTTTCACTGCGAGTTACCGATGTTGGTCCAACGTTGATCCAACGAGATTGTCCAACGTCCAACGAGTTCCAACGAGTTTGCAAGTTTCCGACGTTGGTCCAACGTTGGCTTGCTACCTGGGTATTTAACTAAACTATGTAAGTGTAGCAGCTCTTAATTTCTTAACATTCATATTGTACATCGCCTGGAGAGTTTGCCGAGGTCAGCACACTTGTGTTAATTAACATATTATTCGTTGTTACGGCAACGGCGACCTTTGGAGCCAATGAGAGTTGTACGCCCATCGTGGCGAGATTCGCAAGTCGAGAGATTGGAGATTATCATGCTCACCGTCCGGAAAGCACGCAGTATTATCGTAGCAGTCGACCACTTTTGATACCACGTTTTACCCCAGAGTTACGGGCAGTAAAACCAGCGGATTTCCGCTAGCGTTAGTTTAGTGAATACGGACTTTTTCGTCTTCGCGTTTAGTGACTTTACTCCTGAAAGTTCCAGGGAAGTTTTCGTTTCACCAAAGATTGGATTTTCATAGCTTTAGCATTCTTTTCGGTTGCGCTGACCGAGGGGTTAGTGCAATATAGTTAAGAGTTAAAATCGCGTTTATTCGTAACATCGAGACTTTTATAAACGCGTTCATTTTGTATCATCGAGCGAGCTGACTTAGCGAAAACCGCGTAGCGCAGGAAAGACACCAAGCGAGACGCCATTTTGTTTTCGGAAGCGACCTCGCTCGTCTACGACTTCGCGGAGTTCTTCCAAGACCCGAGTATCCTCTTCTGTGTCTGACAAAGCTGTTGGTGAGTGGAAATATTAACAGTAACATAAGCAATACAAATTAGAAACTTTTAATAATATCCGGCCCGATACGTATTCGTGACTACTGTACAGGCACATATTACTTTCCTTTTGCGGATGAAGTTTAACATTGGGTCGATGAGATGCATAGTTAGACAAGACCCGCCTCGAAATCGTTGCAATAATTTAATTAGTCTTCCAATTGCATACCCTCCATTGTATTTAGTGTTTGTACGTGATGTTCACAAATCAAATACTACATTTATGCTGGTTAAGCACGATGAAAGTGGTTCAATATGATGTGTGCGTTAACAGTGTGATTTATGTGTAAACTTGGTAAAAGTTTGAAAATAAATCCATGAAACATACATTTAAAATTTAATGAAAATAGTATGGGGTTCCAACTACAAGATGAGCAGATTTTAAAATGTCATTTAAATCGTTGATAATACTAATATCCACTATTTATGTAGCGCCTATCACGATTAATAATCATCTCTAAGCGCTTTACAATTTTATTATTACCCCGGTCATAGGATACAATGCAAACCAGCACACATTGTGTGCACCATCTCAACTCCCTGGGGAGTATTCCTTCAAAGCGCTCAGTGGGCTCAAGAAGATCGTTCACATAAAGGCTTTCACCTCCTACCGGTCCCCATTTATACACCTGGGGGGGTATTCTGAAAGCTCATTTAACTTTTCATTTAAATATGCACTTAAGTCCATGATTTAATTGCACGCTGATTGAGTGGAAAATCTGTATTCTGAAAGCTCAATCAGCGTTCAATTAACTTCTGCGCGACTATCTTAAGCTCCTCCCACCTCATTAATAATCCATCCAATCAAATAGGCTGTTACAAGATTTTTACGCGCACTAACGCGCATGTGACCTCCTTCTTGGCATGGCCCTCTGCTCTCATCTCTAGCGTTGAAAATCACTCCATATTTGTTTTCACTGTGATAATTCTGAAATAAATTGTAACTATATCATCTAATGCCTGCATAGTCATTGTATCACACCTTTGATTGAAAGAAATATTACTTTGTAAATATTGTGTAATTTGTAGCTATGTTATTTTATTCAACGAGACATTTCCTGTAAGTCAATATCTTCAATACCCCTGTCTAGGATGAAAAGGTATTAATAACAAATCATTTCATTTTAATGTTAATTGCAGCAATATGAAATCAATCGACATGTCGGTAACTATAGGACATTTAATGATGAACATTTGCATGTTTCTGTTATTGAAATTAAACTTAATTAATTTGGATAAGATACATCCTTCAACAATTTTGTTTTCCTCCAATATAAGTGGTTATATAACTTCAATTTATGAAACCATGTACCCTAGGCCATGATGATGAAATCATCAGATTTTAACTTTACGCTGTTTTATAAAGGATACATTTAATATAAAAAGTGAATATTGTTTGCAAGTTTTGATATTTATATCATTCAAATGCCTCCAATATTTGTCTGATTGTATTTGTGAATTAAAAGTCCATCTAATAGATGCAACGTGTATAACAAAAAAAGGTTATGATGATTTAGTTATCCCTCGAAGCAAATAGCCTAATGTATACAATACTTGACTAATATCATTTTAGCATCATTTTCTTTCTTTTATAAAATAAAATACTTATGTTGTTATTATTGCTGTAATCAGATAATACTTGACATAATCACAAAGTATATGTCTATACATTCTTGAATAATGTGAAGGAAATGAAATATAAACCGTTATGCATTAGAGGCATACACACTGATGCATTTTAATGGAAAGAAGATAATGTTACCATTATTCACCATCATTATGCATGTTCAAAAGTAGTGATGATCTATTACAAAGTGTTACTATATTATGCGGAAACGTATATGGATTAATAGACTTGTTAATAATATTATATGAATCTATGTTGTCTAATGCAATATCCTATCTCTGTGATAGCGATTACGATATGCGTCATTATGTGCGAGAAAACCCCATCCATGCTGGGATGTGAGTTCGTGGTTCAAATTTACTTCCTCCCGGTGCTAGTTATGACTTATGAGAGGTCTATAGCTCTTTTAACTTTTTCATTATCTTCAGACTTAAATGACCGCTAATTAAGCTTTCAGAATACCAATTTGCAATTAAATTGCGCGTAATAAGATGCGCGTAGATTACCCAACTGCGCGTAATGATTTCCCGCCAAACGCTTGTTACCATGGTAGTTAAATGATTGAGAAGTTAATTTGGCTTTCAGAATACGAAAACGCTGATTGAACGCTGATTGAGTGCTAATTTGCTTTCAGAATACCGCCCCAGGGTAGAGAGCAGTAATAGCGGATAAATTCTTGCTGAAGGACTAACGCGGTGGGCAGGGTTCGAACCCGGGATCTCATGATCGGAAAACGCGCGCTCTACCAATCTTGCCACACCACATCCACATGAAACACCAACTGTTTAGACACCCCTACAAGACAAGGGGTTAACAGCATGCTGCATTAACCCCTTACTCCATTGCCTGGTAAAAAAAAGCCTGATAGTCAGCTGCCCTCATTGTCCCAGTAAACACTGGGGAAATCCCCTGTCTGCCTAGCCTTAAACTAGATGTTTTTCACACTATCAATTTGATGCTGTGTTATGGCTGTAATAGCATAATATGGCTTTGTTCAACAAACAATTATAGCATGTCTTCACTCTAAAGAATTCTTACAAACTTTGAACTATCTATAAGATTAACATGGTCATGATTGAATGAATGCTTCATTGAATCATGACCATGTTAATCTTATAAGTAGAATCAAAGCTGGCTGTAAAGATTTAAGAATTCTTTATAGTCACAGATTGACCTACATTCTTTGTTACACTTATACAAAAGCTAAACCAGGGCCTATGGCCAGGCAGTCAATTCACACATTCACAGACAATGGACACAGATGTAAGATCCTTTCAGTCACCTTGTCATTGAATTTTTTTGTACCACTGTTCTGCAGTTTCAGTAGGAATTTAAGAATGTTACTGGGCATAAGCCTAAACATGTAAACAACTGGTCTACTTTTGCATTTAGAGGGCAGTACAGCTCTGGCCAGATTGGATCAGATCCATTGCAGTATTTCTAAAGATCACAATTAAAAGTACTTTTTACATCAGAAGGCTCCATGTAAGTTTCAAATTGTGTTTAATTCTACCCTCCTAGTATCCACAGTTGGTTTATTTGGTGAGATGATACTTTATTATAGCTAGAAATATTTTTACATTTTTGGTTAATCTCACAAACTTGTTTACTGTGCTTTCTATATGGCATTGGTCCTAGGGTGCTGTTTAGACGCATACTTATACTTGGGGTTCCTAGATTTATTTGGTTGAACCTGAATATGCCTGCAAAAGAAGGATAATACCGTTAACAACATGTTAAGCCGCCTCGTTCTATAACCCAGGTCGGACTGATTAAAATGAATCCACTCCAAGAAACGATTATTTTATATTTGATAGTGATTTTTTTTTTAAAACCAATAATGATACAAATATTTGTATCCTAAAGCATTTCATCTCAACGTTATTCTGGTATGTTATTCTAGTCGGCATTCATAGAATTTGTCAGGTTATAGGAAATCAACTACCCCTTGAGTTCATGTACAATAATGTATGCAACATTCCTCTTTGCAAAGACCCATTCACAAAATAATGATATAATACTTACTTTTCATAGCTATAGTTCTGGAACCGTTTTCCGAGATTTTTGGTGGATTGGGCAACTAAAACTATTTTTCCCAAGATAATTATTATGGGTCTTGATTTTCCTTAAAGTAGAATTTCTTTGTTTTTTAATTTAGATTCAGCTCATATTTCTATATTTCATACATAATCCATAACACGAATATTACAAATAAGTGTTTCAAAACATTGTTATTGACGAGTTATCATCAATAAATTAGTGGTAATTTGTAAGCCAGTATTGTGGCTTCAAAAGTCCCGCCGAAACCAGCTGAATACTATGACGTCATTCATTGAGTAAGTCATCCTTAGCAGACGATGTCCGATATATAACAAACACATTTGATAGTTCCTTTTTAACATGACTCTGTTCAATCATCCTTGTTTATTGAGGAGAATATTTGTCATTATTTGCTCCTCTGCTTCACTCTTAAAAGCACTTTGTTGTTCTTTGACACAGAATTTTCCCGTAAAGCATGCTAAATAACGTTAGTTTAATCTATCACATCGCCCATAAGTATCACACACAGAACTGCACATTCCGCGACACCCGCATCAAAATACAGCTGTTGAACAATGGGCCAATAGATCGTGCCCAGACTTTGGCGGGTCTTTCAAGCAGATAAAGTAGGACGGTGTGTGACTTACTTCTTTGATTTTGTCTTTATTTCCATAAATGTCTCCGAGTGAATGATTATTGTGTATAAGTCGAGGTGAACCTTATTTACAAAATGCAATTAAATAAATGCGCTTTCGTGACATGAATACACGTTTAGCAGACAAAATAAGTGCACTAATGGTTGTGTAGATTCGCAATGAGACATCGTCTGCTAATGTTAGACTTACTCAATGAGTGACGTCATTAAAACATTGGCGTTTTTTAGCGCAAAGAGCGCTTGTTTTCGATTCTTGTGATGGGGTTTTGTTTTGTTGTTGTAATAAGATATCGTGTTGGTATGGGAAACAAAAAATATTAATTTTAATTTGTTAATCCCTAGCCCTCTAGTGATGCATTATTCTCATATGTTGTGATTTTCAATGAAATTCTACTTTAAACATGGGATAGAAGACTTAAATGGCACTTTTGGTATCTGACATTTTGGACTTGGTTACAACAAGGTGTAAATGAGGCACAAAACAATTTACAACAGTATAATTTATAGCAGAACTGGGGTTTCAAGGCTCTGACTGTAACATTATTGTAATTCTTTTGTTTGGAATCAAATTAATAACGACGATATTTACGATATTTGAAACGAAAAATAATTACGATGCTCTCAATCATTAGCCACACATTAGCTTATGTTATCTAGTGATTTTTCAGGAATGCATTATTGGTATCGTCACATGACAAAATACGCCAATTTTGAAAGAAATTTAACTTCCGGTCAGTCAGTCGTTATTGATAAATAGAATATGTTCACTTTGATTGTTGAACGTGTTTCCTAGTATTCAATTTTGAATAGTTATTGTATTGAATCGTCAACCACATGAATGTTATGGTATTATGATGGTAATTTTATATTGTAATGATGCTTCGCCTCTCAAACTTGTAAGATATTACATGCATAAGATTCGTTCTCTTCTTTCCACTGAAGTGTAGTCACCTTGTATTATCTTGTTCCTGTAACCGAGTGTGTGCCTATGTGCAGTCTAGTTTTGTCAACTTATTTCCAACTCTAAGTTTTTTCCCCTCTTGTTGTTTAGTGTTGTAACTCGTAGGACTTTCCTTTCATCTCTCTTCTGTTGTCAACATGTCTAATTTTCTTCATTTCTCCTATACTCAGCAACAAAAGAAACAGGACACTTCTTAAAGGGGAAGTTCAGTTTTGGTCGCTGCACATCATAATTTTGTTGTGAGGTAATGATAAAATGATTGTCGAATTTGAGAGAACATGCAATTTTAATGGCAGAATAAACTTTATTTGGTCAATATCGGTCCGGAAACGGCTGAATTATCAATAAATATATCCGATCTTATAATTATTTGGGGCCCAAATAATTAGATGATTTTTTTCAAAAAATTCAAAAAATGCTTACGGTCATGCGTCGTGAGGTCGCCTCCTTTTGCGTTACATGCCGTTTTGGGCTTCTGCGGGACAATGTTACAGTTGAGAGCAAATATTTTCTGAGGAAGACCCCCTACCCTATCAAAACTATACATTTTCTGAAAGGAAATTACCCAAGGAACCCAAATATGCACTCAGAAATAACACTTGGTGTACAGTTAATTGTTCACATTAACCAAAACATGAAATTTTGTTTACAGATTTAGAGGTCAATATTTTCCTGATAACTTTTTATAAAGTAGCTCTAGACAAGAAATTATAATGTTTTCTTGCAGAGCAGACTTAGACCTTTACAGCAATATAATATTGTATGGGGTAAATTATTATTTTGCAGGAGATTTTTTCATTCATACTTCAGGAATTTTTAAATTTTAAATAATCAATAATTTTCACTAAGTAGGAGTCACTTGATGAATGGAATATAGAGTAAAGCCTAAATATGATGAGCCATAATACAGTTTGATAAGTAAGCTTTAATTTGATACCAAATTTGTATTCTGAAACCTTTTATTTTTGAAAATATTAACGTTTTTACCAAGAGTTCACAAAATGTATCGGTCAAGATTTTGCCCCCATAGAGTCTGTACAGGAAACCCCCAATTTTCTATGTTTGTGTTGATTTAATTAAAATTTGATGTGGCAAAAACACTTTCCAATCATTTGACATTAAAGTTCAATGTTTTAGCTTTCATTTGATACCAACATTGTTGCTATACATCTAGTTTTGATAAAGTTATTAACGTTTTAAGAAAAATTGCACTTTGAGAGGCATTTTCCCATAGACTTTGTACAGGGGCGCCGCTTCCTGCGGCGCCGCTTCCTGCGCCACCCTCTTGCTCCAACCTTTAAATAGCTGTATCTCCACTTTGGGAAGAGGTATACCTTTCAAACTTTGTAGATAGATAGCATTCTGAAAGCTCTTTAAAATGATACCAAATTTGTGAAGAAAGGTTTTCAGGTTTTGAAAAAAATTAAGAAAATGGTAGCAAAAAAACTCAAAATGTAACGGCGCCACCCTATTTGGAGGCGAGTTCATGACACATGACCTTACACTTATTTAAAAAAATTAAAATGCGATTTTTAAATAGTTGTTGATGATCTCTATATTTAATAATTATTTAACAAGACATTATATGCATAATTTTGTATGAAACCAATGCCCTATTTGAGAGCGCCCTCTTGTGTTTTAATGGCGCTTTTTGAATGATAACAGGCTTTTTACTTAGTCGTTTGTATATTTGTATACATTTCGAGCATGGTGGGGTTATACATATTAGTTTGTAATGTTACTGTGCAGGTTTTGGTACTAAAGTTTAGCCTTTTACGAATGAAAAACGAATGCATCCCTCCATCAAACTATATATCGGTCAAGAAAAGAGTTTAACTGATATAGCATAATATTATAATAGTACTTATTCTCGTAAAGGTATTGGGTAGCCGACATTTGTAATAGTATGTCACGGAAAAAAATCTCGACAATTAAGAATGTATAATAACATGTAGTAAGTTTAAGCGAGGTTGGGTTATTTTGTACAGTATTCGGTCATCCATTGTTATATATGCGCGGGTCACGTTGCTAGCGCGGGTCACGTAGGGGTCACGCATAGCGTTGTGGTACTCCGTTTTTTGTTTAGATCCAACTTCATTCCTTTTCCCTATTTTTTGCGCCTAATGAACCATTTTATACTAAAAAAATAATGATTTTATAATGTTTCAAAACTACCAATGTACACTAAATGGCTGCATGAATTTGCATTCATTAATCTAGCCTTTTGTTTTAAGGTTTGAAAGGTAGCCACTGTGATGATTGGCCCCTTTCCCTCTCCAAAGCGTATGTCCAACATGTCATCGTTATGGGTCATTTCTCAGAGTTGGCTGTAAAATTTTAAACCAAAATTGGCACGTCCAACGCCATTGGCTACACGCCAAACGATGCGTGTGCTCCACCAGGAAGGGGTGTCAACAAGCAATGTCCACTATTTCGTTCGAACATCGCAGGTTAAGGTCTGTAAAATCATCAAACGTCATCGAAAGGAGGGTCAATTAAAGCCACGGGAATCTCTAGGACGTCAACGATTGACCACCAGGATAAATTATCGCAAATTGCTTAAAGTGATGCCTGTAAAGTGTCAGATATTGCACAAAATGACATTTGAGACTTCAATCCTACATCAATATCATTGTAAAATACAATTGAAAGATTTGTGAAAGTTTGAAAGAAAACAAACACTGTTTACCTAGTGAAAAAACGAATATTGAGTTCAAATTTTATCACCGAATACTGATGGCTTGTAATGGAATTGTCGCAGTAATGAATGATCCGTTTGAGATATTCGCACCCGTGTATTTTTAGTTTTTTTACACACGTAGTACATAATTCATGGAATTTGAACTCGCTCGGCTCAAAGTTCAATCTCCAGAATGTTCTCACGGGTGCTACATGCGGACGTTCTCAGCTAAGACAATTGTACTTTTTTTCAATTGCGTTGATTAACGCTTTAGAAATAATGATTTTCAATGATAATTATCTTCATACTAAAGGGACATTTGAAAAAAATCAAACCCTATTTTATTCTTCTCTTACCATGCTTACCATAAGCTAAACAACACGGTAGAAGAGAAACGAGGAAGCTCCAAGTAATTTTCGTGGATTTGGACACTTTACAGGTATGACTTTAACCTGTGCCGTAAAAACCGGAAATGCCAAAAGGGAGCCTTCGCCATCTATGAAGAACAAACTATGGAATCAACGCCTTCCGCCAAACTGTAGATCAGAGATCGCTCTAACATGGTCACTGAGCAAGACGAACTACCAATTGTCCACCCCATACCATGCAACCAAGATTTACCGGACGTCCCTGGACTAGGGAGTACAGAAGATCGTCGCCTGGACACTCGTTATATGTCATATTAATGGATACGAGCCATACCACCGTTGGGCCGTCACAACCTCAAGTCGTTTTGTGAATGCAGAAATATTGGAGCTTCTCGCCACGTTATTGACAAACCCTTTGTCTTCCATCTGTTCGGTCAAGGATATTATGGCTCGAACCCATTAAGATGACATATCACTAGTGTCCAGGTGGAAATCTTCTGGGCTCCCTAGTCCAAGGACGTCCGATATATCTCGGTTGCATGGTTGGGAGTGTATACTTGGTGGTTTGTCTTGCTCGGTGACCACGTTAGAGCGATCTATGATGTACAGTTGGGCGGAAGGCGTTGATTCCATAGAGTCTTTCTCATAGACGGCGAAGGCTCCTTTTTGGCATTTCCTGTTTATACGGCACAAGTTAAGCACTTTGCGATAATTTATCCTGGTGGTCAATCGTCGACAAGCGTTGATTCCATAGAGTCTTTCTCATAGACGGCGAAGGCTCCTTTTTGGCATTTCCTGTTTATACGGCACAAGTTAAGCACTTTGCGATAATTTATCCTGGTGGTCAATCGTCGACGTCCAATAGATTCCCGTAGCTTTACTTGAGCATCCTCTCGATGACATCTGAGGATTGTACAGACCATAAACTGCGATGTTCCAACGGTATAGTGGACATTGCTTGTTGACACCTCTTCCTTGTGAAGCACAAGCATCATTTGGCGTGTAGCCAATGACGTCGGACGGAGTATGGCCTAGAGAGCCTCTGTGCCAATTTTGGTTGAACATTGTGCAGCCAACTCTGAGAAATGACTCATAATGATGACTTGTTTGACATACGCTAGAGGGAAGGGGGCCAATCATCAAAGGTCCTGCCTTTCAAAGCTCAAAACAAAAGGCTAAATTAATTGATGCAAATTTATGCATTAATTTATTGTACATTGGTAGTTTGGAAACATTATATAATCATTATTTTTAGTCTAAAATGATTCATTAGGCGCAAAAGAACAGGACAAAGAATGAAGTTGGATCTAAAAAAAAAAATCCAACTTTATGACCAACAGTGTATGTTTATTTGACGTCACGACAGTTTGTACTTCATACAGCAGAAAGCTTGTAATGAATTATTTTCAAGAAATCTATCGTAATCCAAAGTCTATGTCACCCTAGTTTGTCAAACAGTTGGGCGGTCTCTAACATGTCATACATGGTACCTCTAGTTCAAAGTTGCCTCAAACTTGTCCCTAGCACATGAAACCGAAAATCTTCAATACCAGGCCCTGTTTTGTTGGGAAACATATATTTGCAGGTTTGCTCGTAATGAAGTCTAATTAATGTCATAAATTAATTGCCCCGCACCTCTGTTTACAGTGACTTGATGTGGTTAATGTGGTTCTGCATTGTTTTGCTATTTTTGACAACTGACCTTGCTATTGTTAATTAACTATGACAAGTCATGCATATGTTAAATGTATACCCTGCCTGTAAAGGACAACATTTATGTCGATTTGATAGGTAAAAATGTACATACATCGTATATAAATATGACATTTTAAAACTTAAATAAGTGTCCTGTTTTGTTGTTTGCTGAGTATATACATCGTCGACAGTCACAGATAATTTCAGGTTAAAGGAAAATAATCACCCCTTGAGTTCCAGTACAATAATGCATGAACTGTTCCTCTTTGCACAAACCCATTCACACAATACTATAATAATGACTTTCGCGATATCTATATTTCTGGAACCATTTTCCGGGATTTTGTTTTTTTATTGGGCTACGGAAATTGATTTTTTCTCAAGATTATTATTATGGGTGTTGATTTTCTTTAAACATGGGATAGAAGACTTAAATGGCAGCTTTGGTCTTTGATATTGTGGACTTGGTTACGACAAGATGTAAATGAAACACAAAACAATTGACAAAAGTATAATTTATATCAGAACTGGGGTTTCAAGGCTCTAACTGTGACATTATTGTAATTCTTTTGTTTGGAATCAAATTGATAACTACGATATTTACGATATTGAAACGAAAAATAATTACGATGCTCTCAATCATTAGCCGCGCATTAGCTTATGTTATCTAGTGATTTTCCAGGAATGCATAATTGGTATCGTCACATGACAAAATACGCCAATTTTGAAAGAAATTTAACTTCCTGTCAGTCAGTCGTTATTGATTTATATCTAGAATATGTTTACTTTGATTGTTGAACGTGTTTCCTAGTATTCAATTTTGAATAGTTATTGTATTGAATCGTCAACCACATGAATGTTATGGTATTATGATGGTAATTTTATATTGTAATGATGCTTCGCCTCTCAAACTTGTAAGATATTACATGCATAAGATTCGTTCTCTTCTTTGCACTGAAGTGTAGTCATCTTGTATTATATTGTTCTTGTAATCGAGTGTGTGCCTATGTCATGTATGTGCAGTCTAGTTTTGTCAACTTATTTCCAACTCTAAGTTTTTTCCCCTCTTGTTGTTTAGTGTTGTTACTCGTAGGACTTTCCTTCCATCTCTCTTCTGTTGTCAACATGTCTAATTTTCTTCATTTCTCCTATACTCAGCAACAAAAGAAACAGGACACTTCTTAAAGGGGAAGTTCAGTTTTGGTCGCTGCACATCATAATTTTGTTGTGAGGTAATGATAAAATGATTGTCGAATTTGAGAGAACATGCAATTTTAATGGCAGAATAAACTTTATTTGGTCAATATCGGTCCGGAAACGGCTGAATTATCAATAAATATATCCGATCTTATAATTATTTGGGGCCCAAATAATAAGATGATTTTTTTCAAAAAATTCAAAAAATGCTTACACTTATTAAAAAAAATTAAAATGCGATTTTTGAATAGTTGTTGATGATCTCTATATTTAATCATTATTTAACAAGACATTATATGCATAATTTTGTATGAAACCAATGCCCCTATTTGAGAGTGCCCTCTTGTGTTTTAATGGCGCTTTTTGAATGATAACAGGCTTTTTACTTAGTCGTTTGTATATTTGTATACATTTCGAGCATGGTGGGGTTATACATATTAGTTTGTAATGTTACTGTGCAGGTTTTGGTACTAAAGTTTAGCCTTTTACGAATGAAAAACGAATGCATCCCTCCATCAAACTATATATCGGTCAAGAAAAGAGTTTAACTGATATAGCATAATATTATAATAGTACTTATTCTCGTAAAGGTATTGGGTAGCCGACATTTGTAAAAGTATGTCACGGAAAAAAATCTCGACAATTAAGAATGTATAATAACATGTAGTAAGTTTAAGCGAGGTTGGGTTATTTTGTACAGTATTCGGTCATCCATTGTTATATATGCGCGGGTCACGTAGCTAGCGCGGGTCACGTAGGGGTCACGCATAGCGTTGTGGTACTCCGTTTTTTGTTTAGATCCAACTTCATTCCTTTTCCCTATTTTTGCGCCTAATGAACCATTTTATACTAAAAAAATAATGATTTTATAATGTTTCAAAACTACCAATGTACACTAAATGGCTGCATGAATTTGCATTCATTAATCTAGCCTTTTGTTTTAAGGTTTGAAAGGTAGCCACTGTGATGATTGGCCCCTTTCCCTCTCCAAAGCGTATGTCCAACATGTCATCGTTATGGGTCATTTCTCAGAGTTGGCTGTAAAATTTTAAACCAAAATTGGCACGTCCAACGCCATTGGCTACACGCCAAACGATGCGTGTGCTCCACCAGGAAGGGGTGTCAACAAGCAATGTCCACTATTTCGTTCGAACATCGCAGGTTACGGTCTGTAAAATCATCAAACGTCATCGAAAGGAGGGTCAATTAAAGCCACGGGAATCTCTAGGACGTCAACGATTGACCACCAGGATAAATTATCGCAAATTGCTTAAAGTGATGCCTTTAAAGTGTCAGATATTGCACAAAATGACATTTGAGACTTCAATCCTACATCAATATCATTGTAAAATACAATTGAAAGATTTGTGAAAGTTTTAAAGAAAACAAACACTGTTTACCTAGTGAAAAAACGAATATTGAGTTCAAATTTTATCACCGAATACTGATGGCTTGTCATGGAATTGTCGCAGTAATGAATGATCCGTTTGAGATATTCGCACCCGTGTATTTTTAGTTTTTTTACACACGTAGTACATAATTCATGGAATTTGAACTCGCTCGGCTCAAAGTTCAATCTCCAGAATGTTCTCACGGGTGCTGCATGCGGACGTTCTCAGCTAAGACAATTGTACTTTTTTTCAATTGCGTTGATTAACGCTTTAGAAATAATGATTTTCAATGATAATTATCTTCATACTAAAGGGACATTTAAAAAAAACCAAACCCTATTTTATTCTTCTCTTACCATAAGCTAAACAACACGGTAGAAGAGAAACGAGGAGGCTCCAAGTAATTTTCGTGGATTTGGACACTTTACAGGTATGACTTTAACCTGTGCCTTAAAAACCGGAAATGCCAAAAGGGAGCCTTCGCCATCTATGAAGAACAAACTATGGAATCAACGCCTTCCGCCAAACTGTAGATCAGAGATCGCTCTAACATGGTCACTGCGAGCAAGACGAACTACCAATTGTCCACCCCATACCATGCAACCAAGATTTACCGGACGTCCCTTGACTAGGGAGTACAGAAGATCGTCGCCTGGACACTCGTGATATGTCATATTAATGGATACGAGCCATACCACCGTTGGGCCGTCACAACCTCAAGTCGTTTTGTGAATGCAGAAATATTGGAGCTTCTCGCCACGTTATTGACAAACCCTTTGTCTTCCATCTGTTCGGTCAAGGATGTTATGGCTCGAACCCATTAAGATGACATATCACTAGTGTCCAGGTGGAAATCTTCTGGGCTCCCTAGTCCAAGGACGTCCGGTATATCTCGGTTGCATGGTTGGGAGTGTATACTTGGTGGTTTGTCTTGCTCGGTGACCACGTTAGAGCGATCTATGATGTACAGTTGGGCGGAAGGCGTTGATTCCATAGAGTCTTTCTCATAGACGGCGAAGGCTCCTTTTTGGCATTTCCTGTTTATACGGCACAAGTTAAGCACTTTGCGATAATTTATCCTGGTGGTCAATCGTCGACGTCCAATAGATTCCCGTAGCTTTACTTGAGCATCCTCTCGATGACATCTGAGGATTG
>JBAMJV010001379.1:0-30434 GCA_037951105.1 Echinarachnius parma | reverse complement strand
GCTTGTAACATGATTTGTTTTCATATGGGCTTTAAAAGAATAAAGGGATGTGCATTGTTTTATGTTTTGGGGCAGATTATTTTAACAAAAATTCAAAAGAGGCTTTAAATTAGTTGTTGATGATATCCCTATTATAATCATTATTTTAACAAAACATCACATTATGCACAATTTTGTATGAAAAATGGTTGAAACCAGTGAGTTTTTGAGAGCGCCCTCTTTTGAGTTGTAACGGCTCTTTTTGAATGATAACCGGGTTTTTACTTAGTCGTTTATAATTGTGTATACCTTTCGAGCATGATGGAGTTTTAACTATTAGTTTGTACTGTAATGATGCAGGTTTTGGTTACTAAAATTAAGTTTGACCAAAACTCAACTATCCCTTTAAACCGCCCGACGGTAAAAAAATCTGTGGTTTCAATAAGCAGTTGGTCTTTATAGACAGATTCATTATCATGTTAATAATGTATTCATGATAGGGAAGGCGGTCTTTATGATGTTTATTCATCAAATTTAATACACGTACTCCAAATGCTAAATCCTGAACAATCAAGACATTCAGGTATCCAGTGCAAACGCCCTCTATAGTGGTAAAGTCCTTAGACCTGGCTTATGGAACTGCATCGAGTAACATTATTATATTCGTCTAAAAAAAAAAATGAAATTTTACTTTGCGTGAATATAAACTAAAATAGACCAAACAGAGGGATGTGACCGAATAAGCAGATAAGTGGTAATTATTAACCGTTACCCTCGAAACCATGTGGAAATAATTAGCCAATATCATGAATTTGTACAAATGTGTAAAATAGAGAGTCGATATACATATATATTTTTTTTTTTTTTACCTTGCTTAAAAAACCTCCAATTTTCTTTACTTTTATGTAATGTAAATTGTTATTTTTAAGTTCTGTAATGGAACATCCATTAATTATGATACAAAATAATGTTTATTAAATTGTTATTGGTGACTATTGTTCTGTTTATTTGGAGGAATAAAACATGAACCAACAGGGAAAATGTGTTTGTGTGTGTGTGTGGGGGGGGGGGGGGGGGGGGGGGGGTGTAAATCTTTTGGTAAAAATTAGCCATTATATTTTAATGTTCAAAATGCTCATTTTAAGCTGATGTCGGAAAGATTACATTTTGCAGACGGCTTAAGTATTTCCGCTTTCACACACAAATAACAAACATCCATCACAACAATACTGAATATCGGTAAGCCAGCTTAGCTCGATTACGTAAGAACGTGTATAGACTTCTTCCTCCAGTGTCCACACATCACTTGAAGTTCTCGGGTATGAGTAAACTTCAAGTGCATCGATTTTGAATATATAAAAAAGAAGAATTGTATGCAGTGATTTGTGGTAGAAATATTGTCTGCTCACATCATTGTATTGTCGTTTCGTACTTTGTGTTATCTCAAGGAGGTACTGAAGCAGTCGATCGTCTAGCCATCGGCATCGGTACATAAAGCACAATATTGTGCGAAAGGTCGATGTGAAAGCTTGTGTGAACTCGTGAAATGTATATCACCAGTATCATATCTGATTTCGCAGCTATGTAGCAGGCTAGCAGCACAGGGTCGGGTTTTATAATCGCTAGGGTGAACTCGACTATAGACGTTGACTCCAACATTGAGATATTAGTGTCGAAGCGCAGCCAAGATAAAGAGGATATATTATAAGCGCTACCCGTTATGTTTGTTTGAGCCTTTTCACATTGGCGAAAATGCGTGATTTCAATCATGATTTGAGTAATTTTTCACTCCAATCACGGTATTGTTGACGGTGTGAACACTAATTGGAATCACGAATCGCGGAACTCAAATCATGGTCCAGAGGTGTTTTCAAATCATGATTCACTCAAATCACAGTGCGAATCGGTAGTGTGAACGGCTTGACCTCCCAAAACATGATTTGGGAGGCGGAGCTTACGTGACCTTACATGCACTTCCACCAATAAACGGGGCGCTCTTCGCTTCGAATGCAGTCATGCGTGTAGTACTAGTGTTCTCCTTGTTTGATTCCAGAAACTGTGATTGTAATCACAGTTTTTGTTCGTAGTGTGAAAGCATTATGCAACAGAATCACCGTGATTGTAAACATAACTCCAATCATGATTGCAATTACCAGTGTGAAAACGCTTAGACTATACTAGAAAAGAAAGCTATTCCACTTCGTCTCGTTATAATACAAACAAACAATACTGTCTGAGGGTCCATGCAGGTATAGGCCTTATCAATCGAGAAAAAAAAGAGTACATTTCACATTTTGTTGCCAACAAAAGGGTAAAGTGTATCACGGAGGGTCTTATTACTATTAGGGGTATACCCGTATTGCGCAATACAAAAAGGAAACCCATATTATGAAACCCTTTATGACCTATATTGCAAGGAATTAATATTCATATATAGTAATTAGTATTGTCATACAGAGACATACCACAGAAACGAGTTGAAGTTCATGGCAAATTACTTGGAAATTGTAATGAAATAATCAGCAATTATACAGATTAATAATTATATTGAACCTAGTATACATGGAAGTCATGTTTTATGGTTGCAATTCGTATGACCTAATGATCATGATGATGTCGAGTATATTCATAAAGCATCATTCAAAATCGTTAACAATGAAAATATGAAATTAAATTAAATCTCTAACCACCACCACCACCACCACTGTGCAGGTACGCCTGTTATTGGTATTCTTCTCTTTCTATTCAATCGACTTTCAATACAATAATATGATCTTTCCATGCATGGATGAGTACCTTTTCCTGTCTGCCTATCCTGTAACACACTAATTTTTTTTTCCTCTTTCAATTTTTATTCTTTGTCAAGTAACGTTGAGTTTATGCACGGGCAGGTATACCAGTATTATATAGGTAGTGTGTTGAGCGCAATCTGGGTTAGCTCTCAATCATAGTTATTTGATATGTAATAATTACCACATCACATCGAGTTATAATACCGCGTGAATTGCTTGGACTTTTATATACCGACGCGTTAAACTGCATTTTACGTGAGTATACCGTAACATTTCTATTCAATATCATAATATAAGAAAATAAATTCAACATAAAATGAGAATTATATGATATTAATAACACCTTTGAGTAGAATATTGTCCGTAATATAACGCACATAAACATGATAAAAGGAAATTACAAAATGTCGCATGACGGGCCCTGGTATACGCGTGTGAGACACCAGTATATGATATAGGCTACAAGTAGATCAATCAATTATTCCCTTTTGACGACAATAATGTCATGTATAGTGATTGAATGTGGAGGTATATATTGTTTTATTATTATTTTAGTTATGTATATCCGTTTAATGATTACCAATACCAAAAGTACATGTTATAATATAGTTTTTATCTTTTAACACTAAACTAATTTGTCCATTATGATAATCATTAAATAAATGCCAATATGTCACCCCAGGGCCCTGCAGAAAGCGATACAGGGCAATTCCACGATAAAGTGGACATGACCACCAAATTTTCAAAATGGTCAGATAGTTTCAATTTTGGTATCAAAATAAAGCTTAAGAACTGAATTTTTAAAGTCTGACCTTTAAAATAGAAATATACATCAGGAACATATTAAAATATGCGCATAAAATATGAATAATTAATTTTCATCCAAATGTCTGGAAAACGTGTTGAAAATAAATCAATGTAGCAAGAGCAAGTAAGACAGGAGGTAAAAACTTATTATATTTTCTCAGAGGTTTAGGGTTGAATGTAATAAAAAAAATCATTGAAGTTCATTTTTTTCATTTTGATACGCTTCAATGAACAATTCAATTATGATAAAGAATATTGTCCCGGTGTTACGGTAAAAACTGATATTTTTAGCATTGTAAGAAATTTACGAACACAAACAAAAAAACTTAAATTGCCCAAATCTTGACCACACATATCTACCATAAACAAGTATCAAAATGGTGATTGGACATTTCATTAATTAATTAAAAATGGTTGAATAGTGGTCCCGGTGTTACGGTCACTGTAACACCGGGACTGTAACACCAGGACTCACATTGCAATAGTACAGGGAGCATAGAGAATCACTGCATACTAAAGTGACCAGCTAGTTTCTGTCATGTTGGGGTGGTAGCTTGATGTATACATACTAAATTGTTGCTTGATCTACTACCTAAAGTAAAAATGTTTTGAGTTTTTAGTAAGACAACCCAATTTTCCATAGACTTTGTACATTACAGTCCCGGTGTTACAGTGCAATTTTGTATACTCTAGTTCATAATTATCTTGATAATAGTTTTTTTTTTTTACAAATAACACCCAATTATCATTATTGAGTCTCTACTACACCAAATCAACATCGCCACTTTTCAAAATGTTCACTAACTTCACAGAGTTTTGCCAGTAAAGTAAGACAACCTGATTTTCCATAGACTTTGTACATTACAGTCCCGGTGTTACAGTGCAATTTTGTATACTCTAGTTCATAATTATCTTGATTATAGATTTTTTTTACAAATAAAACCCAATTATTATTATTGAGTCTCTACTACACCAAATCAACATAGCCACTTTTCAAAATGTTCACTAACTTCACAGAGTTTTGCCAGTAAAGTAAGACAACCTGATTTTCCATAGACTTTGTACATTACAGTCCCGGTGTTACGGTACAATTTTGTATACTCTAGTTCATAATTATCTTGATAATAGTTTTTTTTTACAAATAACACCCAATTATTATTATTGAGTCTCTACTAAACCAAATCAATATAGCCACTTTTCAGAATATTCACTAACTTCACAGAGTTTTGCCAGTATATTAAGACAACCTAATTTTCCATAGACTTTGTACATGCCCTTTCAGAGGTCCCGGTGTTACGGTCACGGTGTTACGGTACAATTTTTTATATGCTAGTTCATAATTATCTTCATGATAGATTTTTTTTCCAAATAACACCTAATTATTATTATTGAGTCTCTACTAAACCAAATAAATATAGCCAAGTTTCAAAATGTTCATTAACTTCACAGAGTTTTGCCAGTAAGTAAAGTGTTAAAAAAAGCATGTCCTTTTTGCGTCCCGGTGTTACAGTAGTAATTAATGATGCGTAACTCATTAATAAATGAAAATTTTGTATTAATTTTTTTTTTCAAAGTTGCTTGTGATAACAGTCAAAGATATACAATAAAAGATTGTTCTCATTCTTTACACTTAGTTTGTTATTTACATTTGGAAAGTGAAAATGTGTTCTGAAGTGTCCCGGTGTTATCGTGGAATTGCCCTACAGTCGATTGCAAATTGAAATTCATTGCAAGTCAGATCATGTGTTCTAAATGCTCAAATCTGATTGGTTGAAATGCACAAATTTTCTGACTTACAAAATTAATTGTAACTTACAATCGATTGTATTTCTTTCTGAAACGGGACCCTGATCAGTTCCACCGGACCCAGAGGGTGGGATGCATGGGTTCAGCTAGGATTGGGTCAGTATATAAGTCCAGACATATCAGGCAAGGGAAGCAAGTGACGGACTGTATTTAGACGTCACACAATTTATATATATATATTTCCTCAAAGATTTGTTTTCCCTCAAGACGCGTATAATATTATATACATGCCTATTTCTATGATCGCATATATGTATAAAAATGTGTCGATTATCCAAACTTCCAATTCCATGCTGGGTCACCATGTTTTTAATTAGATCAATTTCCATGTTTCTAATTAGAGCACTGTGTGAGAGAATCGCTCCAGAAGTGCATGGTGTAGCTGCAGAGTCAGCCGACAAGGGCAATCGGTGGTGTATGGGGGGGGGGGGGGGGGGGGTGGGGTTGGCGCAATCAGAATGACGTTAATGACTTCTGGGAGGGAAAAGGGGTGCGATACTTTCCAAGGGGGTAGCCCATTGTTCCCTTATATACATCTTATGCATGCCACCAAATTGCAGGGAATATGCGTGTCTAATATATCGTTTTTTTAATCCATGTGCAACACAAATTTAGTAAATTGCCCATTTTATTACAGCCCAGGCGTTGACTTGGGTTTAGGGGGCTGTCTGAAACTGTTACAAAAATCCGTATAAGACCATTCTGTCCAGACCATCCATGAATTTCCACCCCATCCCTAACTTATGCCAAAGTCGTAATCACTAACGTTTGCTGCTTGTGTCCTCATATGATTATTACCTGAGTGGCATTGTCTTTTGAAGGGCAACAGACATGCATTTTATAGACCAGATCCGAGTGTCATCATTTTGTGAACGGATCTTCCTTGCAAGTAGACGACGTTTGACCAAGGATGTGCATGAGAGTTTGAACTCCTACTTCCAAGGTTTTACCATGACAATGTTTACCTATTTATGCAAACACGATTGTCATTGAATGGGCTCAACGAGTCTAGGCTGGTTAAACAATGGTTATATGAAACCAAGTATGCTTATGTTTTGTTGTCCCTTTTTTCGACACAGAGACTGGTGTATAATATGTGAACTAAAGTAAGGACAGTGGGTCTAATTACCTAAAATTCAAAATAAAATGCATGAACAAATTTATAAGAAGGGGAATTCTAACAAGTCTTGTTTGTTTCCTCACGGGAAAATATGGGGGTATAGTCATGGTAAATTGATATGTCAAAAAATAGCACACGGATAGTAATGCAGGGTTACTGCTTTTCTCTTCTTCAATACAAGTGGCCCTCCCATTATTTCTTACGATGGGATATTTTCTTTTCAAAGTAATTTTATAATCGATAACCTTATAGGTTAACTCGTTTTCAATTCCTTTGTTGAAAACTAATATCAAGTTAATTTTGAGGTACAATTACGGAACACAATGAACATGTATACATTTGCGTAGCATGGTATGACTGATTAGGGGCAGACATATTATGGAGGGGGGGGGGGGGTACACCTTATGAATTTCTTTGTTTTTTCACAAATATTTCCCTTATGTGTTTTATTCTTTTGTCTTCACATAATTGGAGGGGGAGGGGGGGGGGGGGGGGGGGGTCACAAGCCCCCATGCCCCTCCCCGCTCCGTAGCTACGCCACTGTACATGTAAGAGCAGTGCCCCAACTCCCTAGGGTGGTATTCTAGCTGCCATTTTGCCACACGCAAACACAAATAAGAACATACAGTAAAGCAAAGCGTTTTATTATTCAACTTCTGATCAAGTTTGTGTTTTTGAGAAATCGAGAGCAACAAGAGTTAGAGAGAACGAGCGAGTGAGAAATTCGTGAACGTTTGGCCTTTATTTCCTTGTCCTCATTCTCACCATCGATACATTCCCACCCAAACGGCAACCCCAATTTGACCCTACTCCCCACGACCTTCGATTCCGTGTGCTGCTAAAACGGGTCTGCATCCCAAGACTACGTGTTCATTCATTATCTGCCAACAAAGCAAGCTCCATAAATCAGCTGAGCCGAGCTCTGCGAACGAACGTACCGTACCATCGCCCGTGGGCCTGTTTCACCGGTCACATGTTATTTACCGTATTCGCCACTAGTACACATTGCATTGACATTGTGTGCAAATAAATTATCGAGCTATCACTATCACATTTCACAAGCGCATTCGATTCGCCGGTAGACGTTGCTGGCATTGCATATTTGTGGTCATAAACGTCGATTTCTCTCCACATTTGTGATAATACGTGGTAAACATGGCGACCAGAGGTAAGTCTGTACATTTTATTCCCGTAAAGTTGTAATTTCTGTTGAATGGTGATGTCTGCTATCAAAATGATTCGAAATGTGTACGCGAGGCGGAGGCGGGGGCGGCGCGGGCTGTCGATCACGAAGATCGCCCCGGCATTTAGGGAGTGTCCCCGCGTTCTATACCTCGGCTTGGTGGTGTCACTTTCACCAAACACCCACCCCCTGGAAGTTATTGTTGCACTTGCTCACATTGCAAAAAAAAACGAACATTATTGTAGTTTTGAGCATGAAAGCCTGCTATGTACGTGTACTATATACTGTAATGTGAATGTGCGGTTCGTATGCGATCGTGGTAGATTTGAACTCGTGCTTTTCAGTACCACTTTCATTTGTGCTTTCTCATATTATGGTTATAAATGTAGTTCTCGCGCAAGACTTGTGTTGTGTATGAAAATGTACTTAATTGTACGTTCACAGTCTCGGCCAGATTCTGGGAAGGGGTGGTGTTGGTGGTGGTGGTGGTGGGGGGGGGGGGGGGGGGGGGGGAGTGGTGGGGAGGGGTGTAATGTGCATCTCTACTGATGATTTTGTATGTGACATTGATTGATGTACCTGTAAAGTGTAATGGCTGTATGTTGAAATAGGTTTCAATATTCTCATAAGATATCGCACGCAGCATGATTGATTTATCATTCATTTGTTTGACTACACTCTACTTTACTATTATTATTTGTTTGTAAACCGTTTGTACATAGTTCAGTAGGCTACTGTAAATTGTGAGTGTGACTACTGATGACCCCTTTTTGGCCTAGTGAAGATTAAGAAATACAAAGAAAACACAGCGGACAAAAATTATAATAGTTGTTATGTTGTGTATTTGTTCTATTATTTAGCAAATTTCCTTTTTATGAGAAATGCATTTTTCTTGTATAATGTTTACACTGTAAAACACAAAAATATTAACCAACCACAACCACCCCACAACTTACACCACCACCAACAACATGCAACCACCACGATATGCAACAGCAACACCAGCAGGAGAAGCAACCACCACAAACACAACAACAGCAACAAACATAATAGCCCCCTCTCCAAAAGTGTTGTGCTTGCTAGTATAGTACAATGAATGTGGTCATGCGTCGTGAGGTCGCCTCCTTTTGCGTTACATGCCGTTTTGGGCTTCTTCGGGACAATGTTACAGTTGAGAGCAAATATTTTCTGAGGAAGACCCCCTACCCTATCAAAACTATACATTTTCTGAAAGGAAATTTCACAAGGAACCCAAATATGCACTCAGAAATAACACTATGTGTACAGTTAATTGTTCATATTAACCAAAACATGACATTTTGTTTACAGTTTTAGAGGTCAATATTTTCCTGATAACTTTTTCTAAAGTAGCTCTAGACAAGAAATTATAATGTTTTCATGCAGAACAGACTTAGACCTTAACAGCAATATAATATTGTCTGGGGGAAATTATTATTTTGCGGGAAATTTTTGGAATTACTTCATTATTTGTTGTTGTTTAAATAATCAATAATTTTCACTAAGTAGGAGTCACTAGATGAATGTAATATAGAGTAAAGCCTAAATATGATGAGCCATAATACAGTGTGAAAAGTAAGCTTTAATTTGATACCAAATTTGTAGTCTTACACCTTTTCTTTTTGAAGATATTAACGTTTTTACCAAGAATTCACAAAATGTATCGGTCAAGATTGTGCCCCCATAGAGTCTGTACAGGAAAGTAGTGGGAAACCCCCAATTTTCTATGTTTGTGTTGATTTAATAAAAATTTGATGTGGCAAAAACACTTTTCAATCACATGACATTAAAGTTCAATGTTTTAGCTTTCATTTGATACCAACATTGTTGCTATACATCTAATTTTGACAAAGTTATTAATATTTTAAGACAAATTGCACTTTGAGAGGCATTTTCCCATAGACTTTGTACAGGGGCGCCGCTTCCTGCGGCGCCGCTTCCTGCGCCACCCTCTTGCTCCAACCTTCAAATAGCTGTATCTCCACTTTGGGAAGAGGTATACCTTTCAAACTTTGCAGATAGATAGCATTCTGAAAGCTCTTTAAAATGATACCAAATTTGTTAAGACAAAAAAAAGGTTTTGACAAAAATTAAGAAAATGGTAGCAAAAAAACTCAAAATGTAACGGCGCCACCCTATTTGGAGGCGAGTTCATGACACATGACCATGTACATTTTAGAACCTAAGGCTAAGCCAATATAAGAACGCTTCCGGTCAGAATAAGTAGCTTTAACATTAAATGTGGCGTTCTTTGATAAATATGATTTTTGTTCCTATATACCATGATCCTATATTCCCATACCCTGCAGAGCCGTACGAAAACATCATGATTATGATCAAAGGATGTCCAAAATGTATTATTGTTTTTGTATGGGTTTGTAAGTCTGTAATTGTATAAACGCGTAGTAATTGTTTTGTGTGGCCTTGGGGTAGTAGGAAAACATGTTATCAAAAACGCTCCATAATATAGACTGATTTTGTGTGTGGATATGCAGGAAAGCTAAGTATTTATCAAATAATGTCTCAAAATGTGATCCATATTAACTTCCATAATGTTTTCTAAAAGCGATACAGTATTCCTACTACCCCAAGGCCACACAAAATAATTACTACGCGTTTATACAATTACAGACTTACAAACCCATACAAAAACAATAATACATTACTTTAATCGTGCACCAATATCATTGAAATAACCTTTTGAACGATGTGTGATCATTTCATTTCATGGAAAAAGGAACACTGTTTACCTTGTGAAAAGGGGACACTTACTGTCGAATTATATCTCCTTCGCGAACCAGATCGCTTTTCATTCAATCATAATATATCTATATACTAAATATATCTCTATAATCAGGGAGATATTTAAACAATCATATAACCCATTTCATTTTTATGTTATACCATAAGCCAACAACCAAAGAACACGAAGAAGAACTTTGTGAAAGCTCCAAGTGATTTTCTTTGAATTTGGAATAGTTAAAGGGGTAGTACAGTTTTGGTAAGGCTGAACTTTAGTAACCAAACCTGGACAGTAACATTATAAACTAATAGTATTACTCCACCATGCTCGAAAGGTATACAAAATTACAAACGACTAAGTAAAAAGCCTGTTATCATTCAAAAAGAGCCATTAAAACACAAGAGGGCGCTTTCTAAACAGGCATTGGTTTCAACCATTTTTCATACAAAATGATGCATCTGATGTTCTATTGAAATAAGATGTCTCTAAAACCCTACCCCATTAATGGCCCGGTCAGATATCAACGGATAGCGGAAACGAATGCCCAACGAATAGAAAATTTGCGAAATGAAATTATCCGGTGATGAAAGTCGTCTCCATTGCTTTATGTACACTACATAGAACAACGTACATCACCGGACAAGGAACGGACAAGAAACGCATACGAACGGAGACAAACGGATGGAAAATGTAGCTCTCCGTTTGACGTCCGTTTACGCAATCCGTTGATATGTGACCGGGCTATTATGTGGATCGTACATGTGGAATTGTGAAAGAAGTCTCCAGTTTGACTGGATAAAGTGGATGACGAATAATTGCAACTGAAAGGACGGGAAGTAATTGATTTTATCTCCGGATTCTGAACTTGAATGAACTCCTGGCCCTCTTTTCAGTAGCTGAAGTTCAACGTGATGACGTAAGCGTGCAGTGACGTAAGCGTGGTCTATACTTGCGGGAGGAGGGGGCGGGCCCTGCGGGGGAGGGGTAGGGGGCGGGCCCTGCGGGGTAGGGGTAGGGGGCATGCTCTTTGTATGTTCACCCTAGCCCTTACCCTCTTTATATTTGTCTCGTAGTCGAATATATACTTATTGTTTTCGTGGGTTAGTGAGGACTTTGTTTGTAACTGTAAGGTTGTTAACCCCAACCCTACCCCTAACCACCCTCTTTTATAATTTTCTCGAATGATTGTTTTCGTCAAATTATTGGGGGTCAGGGACCCCATGCACCTCCACCGGCTGTAGCTACGCCACTACCACAAACCGAACTCTATCTAACATGTGTTGGCCCACTGTATATTACTAGTATCCAGTAAGGAAAGCTAGTATGGTTATCAGAGGAAAGTTTTGTGGAGAAGAAATTGGGTATGAGTGACGAGTGAGTCTCTGTATACAAATTTGTTTTTGTTTCATTACATTATAATGTTTACATACATTACTAATGATTATGAAGACTGTTATATCCGTATTTTATTGTATAATAATAGATTATTCATAATTTATGAATGTAGAGTAGTAGACCATTTGTTTTGTTCACATTTGTTTTATGAAACCTCAAACATTGTGTAATGCAAATTTTGAAGCATAATAATCATAGCACATGTGATAAAACAACAAAGCTTGAAGTAATATTGGAGGGACAATAATTATCTAATATCCGCATCTGGAATGTTAGTGCACTACTAAAATGAGCACCATGATGTACAGTACATACTGTACGTAGATCGGATGCATAGACCATGGATAGTACTAGTACTATCCATGCATAGACGATTATTCAAGATGCACGACAAAGAGGGATTACCTTTAAATGCTCCGACTTATTTCCGAGTCTTACTTTCCAACGTTTTCATTATGTGGTCGTGAAATTGTGCTGGTCACAGACAACACAAGTTATATAGCTTTTACTTGTTACGATCTAATGAAATCCATGCATCAATTTCAGTAAAACAACCGTCAATTCGTGTCCTCTTCCTCTATTTGTTTCCTGTTTTATTGTTAGTAAAACTTGGTACCTTATTTCGAGGACAACAACTGAACATGTATAATTCTGCGTGGCATTGAAAAGAGGCTAGAGGTTATAAAACGAACCCATGTCCGAACAAAGTGGCGAACCAAGGGGCGCTCGCTGATCGTACGATGTGCGACCCTGGATCGCGCTCGCCTCGTGCGCACGAGGGGAGCGGAGCCGAGACGTGGAAGTGAAAGCAAATCTTAGTCTTCAGTTCTAGACCCTCTTTCCACAAAATATTAAATAGACAACCGTCGGTACTTCATGTTCCGTCAACAACAAAACGGCATCATGGTTGCTAGGAATGTTACTAGAATGTTACTAGAGATTATAATGTTATGAGTTTGTTCAGCAGTAAATAATTATTTTATTGAATTATCTCGATGTCCGGATTGAATTTGACGTCACATTTTGTCCCCGACGATAAACAAAATTTGACCCTTGACATTGACCATACCACGACCAAAGTGCATGCCCTTGTCTATATTGTCGGCCCTGTTTCACTATCTTATTAATCCAGTAGATACATAATTCTAATCGATCGATGCCTTTATGTCAATACATTTACAAAGTGCCGTCAAATAACTGTCAAAACACTTGAAGGAAAACACAAGGGCCTCTTGAAGAAGAGATATGGACCAATTTATTCTACTGAACAGTTTGGACAAGACAATACTTGTCTTTGAATGTCTCATATTTGTTTGAGTAATGTGATCATGAGCTTTCATAACGATATCATAATATCTTTACCACTAGTGTGTCTGATTGGGAAGGAAATTGTTTAATCCTGGACCTATAGTATGGTTTAATCATGCCAATTCTAATTATTTTAGCTGGCTAATGGGTATTGTTTTTCAATCCAATTTTAAACACCAATTCGTATTTTGTAGTTATACTGTCAAATACAAAGGCAAACATATTAGTATTAATCCGCATACATATTGTGAGTGTGTGTGTGTGTATGTGTGTGTGTGTGTTGGTGTGGGGGGGGGGGGGGGGGGGGGGGCAACAAAAGCCTCGCCGATACCGAGCTGCAGTCAGAATTCAAGATACAAAACAGACCCTTCTTCAATTCCTCGTGGCCTTGCCTTGTTGATCAGTTGGACGCATATATATTGTTAGTTTTTTGTAACAGTGGTACCATACTAAAGCACACAATGACGCCAATCAATAAGTCGGACAATGATTTAAACTAAGAGGGGGTTGGGGGAGGGGCCTTGCTCTATCGATTGAATTGAATGCCCACTTATTATATGGTTATTTATGGAACAAAAAGGATATAGAGAGTGTGCAAAAAAGAAAACAAATAAACCGAACTACCTCGGCTAAATATCTTGGAGAATCGTATAATCACATTATAAATACATGTATACATACTGATGTGGATACAATCTTAATGAACCTACTAGTTTAGAAAGTTCCGATTTTACAAGTAAACACCCACGACGAATCTATAACAATAACTAGCATTCGATATAATTTGAGACCCCATGCGAGTAAGCATAATAGAGCTTTCTTCCAAAAGGCGCTATATCCACTTTTTCAACTTTCGAGGAAAACGGGTTTCTTTGCCCAACTTTGTACACGTGCCTATGGAAATATGAAAATTGAACTTTCTACATTTTGATTTTGAGTGAGTAATTTGTCGTAAAATGTGGATTCCAATTTTTATGGAAAGTGGATTTAGCGCCTTTTGGAACTGAGCTCTTCTTTAGACAAAATTAATTAACAGCATTAGTGGAGAAATCATTTAAACAAATATTTAAAAGACTTACAAATATATATAAAAAGATAAAGGAACTACTGGAAAGAAATGAGACCCGGAGATCTCGAGTTCGATTCCCGGCAAAGCCCAAAGTTTGCTCATTGTTCATGTCTACACATTGTAACGAAATACATAAAGAGTGCCCCCAATCAGTCCACACACGCTAACCACTGGATTTTTCCTTTTTTTCCTTTTTTCCTTTTTTCCCCTTTTTTTTCCCTTTTTTCCTTTTTTGGGGGGTGGGTGGGTGGGGGATCGGATGGGTGTTCTTTTGGGGTCACATGAGCAATATGTCTTATGAACTAAACTATATAGGACAACATGGATTGGCGATTGGTGGTAGCTGAAGGTCATTTTTTTTTAAAGGACCCATAAACTGAAGGTTTAGGCTTATACATGTTATATAGCAAGTAGAATATATATAAAACAAAAAAGCGAAGGCTGCATTGAAAACTTCATACATTTTCCTACCGTTTTGTATGCTCAACGACAACGTGATCAAGCTGCGACGAATTCAGTCTAACATGTAGACTTGAACTTTATAGATGTTTACTCGTGTTATTTGTATGATGACCACAAACCAGACAAACTGCTGAAAAACCCTTGTAGTTGTACCCTGTTCTGAACATGTAAACGCTAGATATAATTTCAGTAGCAGGGTCACTTTACTTAGCACCATTTTAGTCAATATTAACTTCGCTGCTGCAATATAAACACAAAATGTGAAAGCCACAATGGCGAACGATCGATGGCGTAGCGCACTTCATGTTTTTCTGTTGATACTCACCGAAATTGTTAATCAGTTAATAAGATAATACTGTACATGTGACTTCTTAATCAATGTCTTAAATGTTTACATTCATAATTATACGATAAAATAATAAAGAAAGGATCTAACTTATTGGGTTTGATGATAGACATTTATCAAAACGAACCGAAGATCCTAAAAGTTAAAGCCCTCATCTTGTCCGACCCTTAATTTGTTTTTATTGAAAAATAAAAGATGCGATGTTTCCTCATTTTTATTTATTTAAAATGTACATCTTGCCTGCTACGTATTTGCCAATATGGGTATTTGATAAGAAAGTAACCGACCATCACATTAAAAAATACATAATTAATAACAATTTCTTTCAAAACAACGCGTCGGCAACAATCTTTATAGTAATCATAAAGAGGCCTGCACGGCGGGAAAATAATTATAATTATAGTCCTGTTTTGGCAAAAATATTATCTAAATTTTTGAGAAAAAAAATGAACTCGTTAATGTATGGAAAAGGTTCTCAAGAACCTCTGGAAAACTAAATACTGTATGTCAAATTTCCAATTTGAGGTTTACCGCCCTTTAAGAATTAAGGAACCTTGTTATTCTCCCCCAAATTTCTACATGATGGGCACTTCCCTTGCAAGCACGGGGTTCGTAATCTTGTGTCGATTGATGGTATTTGCCCGGTATTTGCCGCAAGATGAAGTTTTCAAGAATCGTTACTTGATTAAAAAGTTAACCCTCATTATACCGAACCAGAAAAAACAACAACAACAACATTGTGTTATTATAAACTGTTTATACATTCATTTTGGTCTGATGGTAATGAAAAGGTTAACAAAATGCGGTGGGTGGGAAGATATACACCTGCAGTGTTTGCTTACCCAAGATAATTCCGTGAACTTGGAGACTGTAATAATTGTTGAGGTGGGTCGAGTATTGCCGACAGTTTGCTCAATCACGTTCGTTCGGTAGTGCATCTAGTATATAAGATCAAAGTTCCTTTCATTTATTATTTGCTGAAGTCCTTGATTCGATAGCACTTGATCCGCGAGAGCAGACGTTTAGTGTTCGATTAATTGTTCAAACAAAAGTTAAGTGTTGAATTATGTACGACATTAATTCGGGCGATAGTGTCTGTATGATCATTATCCTGAACTTTTGACCGATTGCAAGCGGTCGATATAGATCCGTCATCAGCAGTTTAGAATTTTGGTAACCAAGAGCGCAAACTGAAGGAGGGTAAAATGAGCTGAATTAATTATTGGAATATTTCAATCATCAAACAGTGATTTTGAAACGTTTTTGTGGTAAATTAGAAGACGGATTCATCACGGAAGTTTAGCGTTTACTAAATCGTTCAAACAAAAGTTTAAATGTCGAATTCTGTTGGACATTCGGGCGATGATCCTTCTTTACTTTTGACTGATCGCAAGCGGTCTGGAGATCTGTCATCAGCAACTGAGAACAATTATCTGAATTACTTAGTGGTATATTTATAGTCATCAAAACCGTGATTTTGAAGCGATTTTGTGGTTAAAAAGAGTTCGAATTCTTTACAAATAGATTTATTTTTTTTCGTCAGAAATGGCAAGATGTGATGTTAAAAACTCCTGTTCCGTTCACCAGTTTATTGGACGACTCGCTTCTTCAGCCGGTTTAGTTGGCCCATATATTTTTTCGCTGCACACTTAATCGTTTGGTGGTATCACACACATTTATCATAAAATCATAATAATGCATCAAGGTTCTTCCTTTATGTATGACGTTCATGAGATATATATTTTTGTATTTTCTTAGGTATAACAATGACGGAGCCGACGTCGTATGCGCGGCCGACGACGCGGTCGCAGTCGAAACGACTGTCCCATGAGGGCACGAAACCAGCGACAAACGGCGACGCAGTAGACAGGAAAGCTGGCCAATGGGGGAGAGCCTGGTAAGTTATCCTATCATGTTGATGATATCAATTTGAATATATTTCATTTCCGAAGTCAGAATTGAAAATATAATTCATAAGAACAATTTACTGTACATATTTCACTGTCAATAAATAAATAATAATAATAATAATATGCTCGATTTATATAGCGCCTAATATGATTGATAATCATCTCTGAGCGCTTTACAATGATATTATTACCCTGGTCATCGGATGTACATGTATACTGCAATCGATACACTTAATTCGGAGGGATTACATTTTTATTACATTTTTAATAGACCTGGCTGATCTTCCATGGGGTCCCATCAATGATCATTAAAATATAAAAAAAATTGTTATAATAAATACAATAATTATACAAAAAAATATACAAGTAATAAAAATGATACAAAATGATACATGATTTGACCTACTGTTGCTACCATCCCTCTCAGTATTCAAATACAAAACTAAGTCACCAACTACCACCACCACCACCACCACCAACATCAGTACTAATTTTGCCACCACCACCTTAACCACCACCATCACTACTACTACCACCATCTCCACTTCCACCTCCACCACCACCACCACCACCACCACCAACACCACCACCACCACCACCACCACCATCAACACCACCACCACCACCACCACCACCACCACCACCACCATCACTACTACCACCACCACTACCCTCTCCACCACCACCACCACTACTACCACCATCACCACCACCACCATCACTACTACTACCACCACCACCTCCGCCATCACTACCACCACCACTACCATCACCACCACCACCACCACCACCACCACCATCACCACCACCACCACCACCACCACCACCACCACCACCACCACCACCACTACCACCATCACTACAACCACCACCACCACCACCACCACCACCACCACCACCACCACCACCACCTCCACCTCCACCTCCTATTAAAGTACAATATTGCCCTTGCTAACTTCATGGAGGTGGATGTCTTGACGACGGTCGGAGTCCTAGCCCTCCTCATCCTAATCCTCCTGGTGGTCATGTACGTAGGCCTATACGTGTGGCCTGCAACCTCTACCAGTGTGCCAGATGAATCAATGATTTCTATTTTGATCTTAATTATCATTACTAAAGTATTCCATTGTTTTCAATTGTTCATTCCTATCCTTGCCCTTTTTTTTTTAGGGAGGTGGATGTCATCACGACGGTTGGAGTCCTAGCCCTCCTCACCCTCATCCCCCTAGTTGTCCTGTATGTACACGTGGCCTGCAACCTCTACCAGTGTGCTAGATGAATCAATGATTTCTATTTTGATCTTAGTTATCATTACTAAAATATTCCATTGTTTTCAATTGTTCATTCCTATCCTTGCCCCTTTTTAGGGAGGTGGATGTCCTGACGATGGTTGGAGTCCTAGAACCTCCTCACCCTAATCCCCCTGGTTGTCCTGTACGTACACATAGCCATCACCTGCTACCAGTGAGCTACATGTAGATGAAGTAATGAAATGTATTTTTAATTATCTTTTTTTATGATTTCTAATGTATTACATTGTTTTCATTCCTACCCTTGCTCTCTCTCATTAGGGAGGTGGATGTCTTTACAACGGTCGGAGTCTTAGCCCTCCTCACCCTCATCCCGCTGATGGTCCTGTATGTACACGTGGCCTGCACCCACTACCAGTGCGCCCTCTCAACGCCCTTCTTTGACCTCCACTCTGGCAAACTCACCCTCATGGGGCTCTGGGAACAGCTGCCTGCCATCACGTGGGATGCGGTCACAATAGTATCCATCTGGCTAACTTTCCAGGTACGGAGGATGATGATGATGATGATGATGATGATGATGATGATGATGATGATGATGATGATGATGATGATGATGATGATGATGATGATGATGAAGATGAAGATGAAGATGATGATGATGATGATGATGATGATGATGATGATGATGATGATGATGATACAGGAGTTGTATAATGTGATATTTCCTTCTCTTTACAAGATGCTTAAGATGCAGTTGGAAATTATCTACACATAGCATATTTCTACCACGTTTAAAATCGTTTAAATTCTTCCTGTAATTCATTTTCTTAGTTCATTTTCAGGTGGTCCTGTATAACCTGCCCCTTTCCATTCAGAATGAAATGTCCTGTCACGATATCATTCTTCCTTTCCTTAAAGGCATATATGCGTGGGTTATTAGACGCGTGGATCCATCTTGCGCACTTTTACGCACGGTACGTAATCCCCATTGGCTCAGTTATAAGTAGCGTTCGCAAACTGTCCCCACTTCCGAATACCCGAGTAAAAAATGCATAAAAAATAGTCGCGTTCGGAATGTTTGTACTAGTCGAATGGAGATCCATCAGAGATGTTTACGAGCGAAAATATCACGTAACACGCTTAACCACAAATACTTCAAAGCGCCGCTGTTTGATGTCTTAGGTGACAGCGTGAGAAATTCTTGCTGCATGCAATTTCATAAGAAGGCCCGTGTTCAGATATTTCGAAGCACCGCTCTTCGATCGATCCAACACATATCGTGAGTTTACCTCGAGAGATTACGGTAGAGTCGAGTTGGAATTTGCTGACTACCCTTTATAACCCACGCATATATGCCTTTAATTATTCCTATATATGATTTTCTTGATTTATTTCCAGGTGGTTCTGGCTAACCTACCGGACCTATTCCACTACTTCATCTCGGGGTACGTCGGAGGTATCCAAGACGGTGCCGTGACACCATCTGGCATTGTCAACCCCTACAACATCAATGGCCTGCAGGCGTGGGTCATCTCTAATGGACTCTTCCTGGCCAACGGTCTCTACTTTGGTTGGTTCTCGCCGTCCATCGTCTTCGACCACCGTGGCGGCCTCCTGTGGACTGCCAACCTCCTGGGCGTTCTCCTTGCCATCTTCGCCATCGTCAAGGTATGAACCCATTGCTTACAAAAACCAGGTGTACCATATGTATACGGCAAATGAAAATTTGAATACTTAGCAGGGAATTGGTAAATATTATGCCTAAATTAGAATCACTGGGCAAAAAATTATTCTCTGTCTTTTTTTATCTTAATATTTGTTGAAACCCTTGAGATTGTGAAATAACCACCAACAAGCAAAAACATTCAGGAAATCATTTTTAGGAAGACTTACTGTTATCAATTATGAAAGTGCATGGAAAATCAAACATATATCTCCAATCTCTGTCTGTCTGTGGACTCAAAATCCGAAATTGCGCTCTCCTGCATACAGGATCCTATGCGCGCACGCACTGTGTCGTGCTTGGCCACTAGTGTCATTATTAGTATCTCAAGTAGAGTATTTTAGATAATTATGTTGAAATAAGTTGATCTAAAACTTCTCTTTTCCACAAAATCTACTTTGCTTTAGGCTTACTTCTTCCCGACCCACGCAGCTGACCGTGTTTTCACTGGGAACATCTTCTACGACTACATGATGGGAGTGGAATTCAACCCACGCATCGGCAAGATGTTTGATTTCAAGGTAAACTACAAGAGTGGTTACTGTATCATAAAGGGCTTCAATCGGTTGTCATATCCTGTTCCTTCTTCGAACCTGGGGGGGGGGGGGAGGGGTGGGTGTTGCATAAATAGTTGCAATCAATCGCAAATTCGCAAGTCTGAAATTGTGCCTAAATGCACAGATCTGATTGGTTCAAAGGCGCGTATTTTCTGCCTTACGATTACCGTATTTGCTGGTGTATTAACCGCACCTTTTTTCAAAAAAAAAAAAAAAAAGGGGGTGCGCTTAATACACGACCCTATTAACCGCACTTTAAAAAAAAAAAAAAAAATTAAAATTAAAAAAAAATTAACCAGAGCGGTTAATACACCGACAAATACGGTAATCGCAACTTTGCGATTGATTGCAACTCTTTATGCAACACCCCCCTCCCCTGGTGTGTAAAAATTCTTCAGGAACTCTAAAATCTTGAAGGGAATGGGTTAATCAGAGAATGTGTCTGGTTGCTGAGACTACTCACCATTCTTCATTAATTTAATTTGCTTGCTCAAATATATCGGGGATCAAGGGTCCCTTTAATACCAAGATATCTCAAACATGAAACCAATCTGAAGAGATTATCCATGTTCACGAGTGTCCTTTTCGGCACTCTTATCTACTCTAAAAATGTATTGGAACTTTCTTTTTAATCAAGTGAGATATTAGTGAAATATCGTTCAGTGAATGTTTGCTATCTAATGTTTATTTTCGAATTGAACTGTGGATTATGACTTGAGTGGGTTGTAATTGGTTAAATAATTGACACCAAAAGATCAATAAACTCTTATGAGATTAATCTATGTTCATAAGTGCCTTTCTGCTCTCTTATCTACTCTATAACAATGGGAAAATGTAATGTAACTTTTTTTTTTATTATCAAGTAAGATGCTAGTGAAACATTGTTTGCTATGTAAATCTGAATTTCTTATTTTGTAGACCTACAGGCAATTCATACTTACGTCTAGCACTGGCTCAGCACTGGATAAATCCACTGCTAGACGCAGATATGAATGGAATGTCTAGCATCAGTCTGTGCTCAGCCTGGCATAACTTTGATCCACTGTTGATCCACTGTTGATGCTAGACACTCGTCTAGCACAAGGTTGCGCATGCGCATTACGGTATTACGCGTTCAGAATTTGCAAGTCATCGTTACGTCACAATAGAAGTGTACTAGTGCGCATGCCCAGTCATGTCTTAGACATTTCCAATCCACTGTTTGTATTCATACTTGCGCGTCAGTTATCCACTGTTGATGCCAAGTATGAATGGTCGGCTTTTTCGTCTAGCACTGGCTCGGCAGTGGATTTATCCAGTGCTGAGCCAGTGCTAGACGTAAGTATGAATTGCCTGCTAGTTGAACTACAGAGCTTTTGGCTTGTTCGAGTAGGTTGTTTAGACAATTGACCCTGTGAGATAAGGGTATCTTTTTTAATGGTATGTAAATGAATGAAACGTTTCATATCATGCTCTCTATGACAGGTAGCAATGTATAAGGGTGAAGGTCATGTATGTATATATATATTTGCATATCGCAGTATCAGTACATAGATATTAAGATACTCACCTAACTAATACAGAGTTTGTAAGGGTTAGGGTTAAGGGATCTAGTAACTTTGTTGAAATGTGCAAAACCAACGAAAGGGATGATAAAAAGTGTATTCATGTGATCTGATATGTCTATTGAATGATGTGTGAACATTCCATTGTTATTGAAAGTAATTGGCTACAGTTCAAATCCAAACACTTCAATCTTACATCTTTCTAACGTATGGGAAATTTGGAAAATAAAAAACGCTTCTATTGGTATTACAAAAAAAAAACGAGGTATGTGATAACTGTTTGATGGATTTTGACAATGTTAGTAGATCCCTTTAAGCATTTTGTTCACAATACAAGTATGGATATTCCGGCTTATCAGTTAACAAATGTTTACACAAGTCTATATATGGTTTTGGACCTGTGACTTGGTACTTCAAAAGAGGAATTTGAACAGTCGTATCAATATCACAAGTTGGTTTTCATGGGCCAACAACCTTGGCCCAATGCATTGAGGCAGTGGCGTAGCGATGGGAGGGGGGGGGGGGGGGGGGGGGTGAGGAAAAAAAACATAGAAATACATAAGGTGTGCCCCCCCCCCCCCCCCCCCCCCCCCCCACCCCCAATCAGTCACTGCATTGAGGGCAAAGAGAGGTCTTGTTTCTTCAACTTATTTTCTAATCTTTCCTTTTCATAATTATTGATAGGCTTTTACCTTTCTTTTATACAATTTCTTATCACACCTACAATGTAGGGTACAACTATAAACCCATACAGATTACATTGTGAACGTGACTACATCAATTAATACATTAATTGTACAATGTGAACTACATCTGTTGTTAAATGTCTCACAAAGTTCACAATCGATGTACAAAACAAGAACAAGACAAGCTTTTAATCTGTTATAATTGTTGGATATATCTGACGGATAGACCAACTACATTGTTTACAATGGGAGCCTGATAATCTCTTTTCGCAGTGGAATTAGTGGTTACATTATCAGCTATCTCAGAACCCTGACAATTGCTTTGTCTGACTATGTTTGGGTTGCAATTAGTTTCTTAATGTCCAAATGTTTACTCAAGTTGTGTAATTGGCTCATTGTCTCAAGTATTTGTCACTTATCTAGGTAGTTTTCCAAACTAGGGTAGGTGATGTTTTTATTTATTTATTTATTTTCTCAATAGCACATGAATAAAATGCTCAATCAGCAAAAACCAATTCATTCACATTGTTTTAGCTGTGCTGAAAAAAAGGAAAGGTCACTTCAATTGAGTAATATGTTTGATAAGAATGGACAGATGAGTTAGCCCTATATGATGATTACAAAGTGACTTATGTTGTTGTTTTGTTGTTGTAATTTAGTTCTTTTTGGCGATTAGTCAATATTGACTATTGTCGCCACCTACGTTTCTTTCTTTATATTTCTATGACTTTAGAAACTAAAAGCTGTAGTCTAGTCATCAGACCCTGGTTTCGGTTGTTCAGTGCTTAAAAATCTCTCTAAAAAAAAAAAATATTATTCATGGGAAGTGTAAAACATTTTTTAACAGGCAGCTTGGACAGAACTAGTAATAATAATAATATATTACATTTATATAGCGCTTAATACAATGTTAATAATAATTTTGTATTGTAATATTTATAATTTATGCAGCTATTCTAATAATGGCCGACCAGGAATTGTTTGCTTGGACCATCATGAACATGTGGATGGCCCTCAAGCAGTGTGAGCTCGATAGAACCATCACCATTTCTTTGGTCCCTGTCACCAACTCATTGGTCCTTACTATTGACCTTGAGGCAGTCAATGTTCCATATTTGTTATTGTCTGGCTTGGTAAATAGAAATAATACATATTATGAAGTTATTCTCATTCTGTTTTTTTTTTACAGCTTTTCTTCAATGGCAGACCAGGAATTGTTGCGTGGACAATCATCAACATGTCGATGGCCTCAAAGCAGTACGAGCTCGATAGAGCCATCACAATTTCTTCGGTCCCTGCCAATGTACTTGAAGCCTTCTACATCCATGGTCAACAGACAACATTGATTACCTATTATTATTTCCATATTCTATTTTGTTTTTGATGCAGCTTTTCTTCAACGGGTTCCCAGGAATTGTTGCGTGGACAAATCATCAACATGTCGATGGCCTTTGAGCAGTCCAAGCTCCATGGAACCATCACCAACTCTTTGGTCCTTACTAATGTACATGAAGCATTCTACCTGGTCAACAGACAGCACTGATATCATCACAATATTCTCATTCTTTATTTACAGCTTTTCTTCAATGGGCGCCCTGGAATTGTTGCCTGGACCATCATCAACATGTCGATGGCCTTTGCGCAGTACGAGCGAGAGGGCTTCGTCACAAACTCCATGATCCTGGTCAACGTCCTGGAGGCGATCTACGTGGTCGATTTCTTCTGGAACGAGGCGTGGTACCTGCACACCATCGACATGCACCATGAGCACTTCGGATGGTATCTTGCCTGGGGAGACATGGTCTACCTGCCTTTCATGTACACCCTTCAGGTAAGAGAGAACAAATAATGAGACTTTAAATCAATATTTGAACCAGCACAATAAAGGATTTGTTATTTAAATGATAGATTTCTTTGTTTCATGTAGCCCCTTCTATATTACACAATTTCTGTAGAGTTAATACAGAACCAACCAGATTCCCCAGGCAAGGGATAACTATAATTCAACAATCCTTTGTCTTCTCTTCCAAAACAGTGCTCCTACCTGGTTTTCAACCCCGTGCAACTGACCTGGTTAATCCACACCCTTTAATTATACTGCATCTGTTCAATAAGATGAAATAAGCCTTTCGGGTAGATATGTGCTTTTAGACTTTGTAAATAGACCACCAGGTTCTTGTAAGCAAGGGGTCATTATAATTGAACAATCTTATGTCTCCTCACTCAAAACAGTGCTTTTACCTGGTCATCAACCCTTTGCCACTGACTTGGCCTTTCCCCGGCCTCTTCAACTGTTTCTGCATCTGTCCAATAAGTTGAAATGAAAATGTGTTCATTTTATATATATTGAGATATATTTAGAGTGATTGCTATTAAACAATCTTTTGTCTCCTCTTCTCAAACAGTGCTTCTACCTGGTCTTCAACCCCGTCCAACTCTCCTGGCCCATCTTCGCCGCCATCCTGGCACTGGGCACGTCCGGCTACTACATCTTCCGCGCCGTCAACCACCAGAAGGACTTCTTCCGCCGCACCAACGGCCAGGCCAACATCTGGGGCGCCAAGCCCAAGTACATCGACGCCACGTACCAGAGCGCCGACGGTAAGGAGCGCAAGAGCAAGCTGCTGCTGTCGGGCTGGTGGGGCGTCACCCGCCACATGAACTACACCGGGGACCTGATGCAGGCGGCGTCCTGGTGCCTGGCCTGCGGGGTGACCCACCTGTTCCCCTACTACTACCTCATCTTCATGCTCATCCTCCTCATCCACCGGTGCGCCCGGGACGAGGAGCGCTGCAGGGCCAAGTACGGCAAGGCCTGGGACCTCTACATGCAGAAGGTGCCCTGCAGGCTCATCCCGTACATCTATTGATGAGGGGGTTAGGTTAGTCGTAACGTCATTTGAAGATGTTTTAGGTTAAATTGCACTCCTATATTCGTATGTGATATTTCAGGCCATATTTTTCATTCATGCAGAAGGTCCCATGCAGGCTTATCCCGTACATCTATTGATGATGAAGGGGGGTATGTTTGTCAGTTGTAACATCTATTGAAGATGCAGGTGAAATTTCACTCCGTAATACATATTCGTATTCGTGGTATTTCTGGCCATGTTTTTCATTCATTGAGAAGGTCTCATGCAGCCTTGTCCCTTTTATTATACATCTATTGATGAGGGTTTTTTAGTTAGTCCGATGTATCCCCTACCAATGGTGCAGATTTGTAAGTGATATCTTTTGTTCAAGGGGTATGATCTTTTCATTCATCCCCCCTTGAACGAAAGAACCTTCCGCATGCCAGTTGCATAGATCTACTGAAGGAGGTTATTCACTGAGTTGTAGGTAGTATTGCACTCTGTATTAAATACATACCAATACAGATAAACTTTCATACTAAATACATATTTGTATATGTGGTATTTTGAGGCATATTTGTGTCCATTTAGACGGTCCCATGCTGGCTTATCTACCGATGAGGGTTAGTCATGGTTAATTTACCCCTACATTTTTTGGGGGAATAATATTGCTTTATAATTAACAGACTACTTTGAGCAAACTATATCTTTATACAGAATTTAACAACTAATGAGCTCTAACATCTTGGCAGTGAAGTCTGTTTGCTTTCTTCGTGTAATACTGTTACTTCTAATTTAACTTTACAGTGATGAGGAAGACCCTTTAAATATCTTGTGCTGGTGGTAATGGAGAATATTAATTTGTGTGTGATACCAAAACCAAAAGTAAAGAATTTTGGACTTCTCAATTTTAGCTGCAATTGATGTATTATCCTACAATTAACATCACTTATGTTTGCACTCTTCTTGATGAATTATCTACCCATCTCTTTGAGCTGCATAGGGTTAACCCGTTCCCTTTGAGATTCTAAAATTCCCATAGACTTTGTACATAGCCCACCCGGTTCCCGTAAGCAATGGGTAAAGAAAGAAAAGGACTTTCAAAAGGTTCATTCGTTTTCAATTGTTGACATTTAACAAAATATCTAGTATCTTATTTCTCTTTCCTTTGCTAGTAACAACCAAAACCTAGAGATTGGAACAATGTGTACTTTCATTAATAGGCATTATTTTCTCCTGCATTCACCTACATCCAAATTCACTTGCCTATTTCATAATTGTTTTTGTCTTCCTGACATCGAGTGCTTTAAGGATGACCTGGCATTTTTTTTCCTGCCATGACAGTCGAACAAATTGTTCATGTCATTTCTATTTTTCCAAAAACACTTTGTCATAATTATTTGTACAAGGAAGCTGTAAATATGACATTCAAACATGTAAACTGAACTCAAAAGAAAGAATCTACTTACTTCTACTATTTTTTCCAAACACTGTCATATTTCCTGTACGGAAGCCGTAAAGTTCAAATTCAAAACAAAGTCATCATAAGTGAAGATTTACTTATGTCGCTCGTGTGACTGTATAACTTGCAGTACGGTGCTAGCTTGCCAAATAGAAGAAAAAGTTGTGGGGGAAGGCGAAATTGATTATTGTTGGTAATCTTATTTTAACTCCTTTTGAGCGCCAAGGTCGCATATTAGCATGACACAGTACATACACTTGCCATAGAGAAGCTCTATGTAAAATAGCTGGCATTCAAAGTGTTCAAACTTGAGACAGAGGTCTAGTTGCATTTGCTAGATCGAGTAATTGCTTTTTCAAATAATGGTGGAAACTTATTTTTGTTGTAGTCACGGCTGTATATTGTCAATAACTCGAGATTTTAATCCAATGTACACTGTGAGGTCCTATATACCGTATTTGTCGGTGTATTAACCGCTCCGGTGTATTAACCGCACCCCCTAAAAAAAAAAAAAAGTGAGGTTAAAAAAGTGAGGTTAATACGGTCGTGTATTAACCGCACCCCTTTTTTTTTTCTTTTTTTTTTTGAAAAAAAGGTGCGGTTAATACACCAGCAAATACGGTAGATAAGCCCAAACCCGGCGGGTTGGAACCGGGAACCAGGAACCCGGCCTAGATCCAAGGCTTACCTGGCCCGAACCAGGCCCGGAGCCCAAACCCGGTGGGTTGGAACCAGGAACCCGTAGAGCTAGATAAATTGTAGTTTAGTATGATATTTAGTGGACCTACAAATTCTGTGTGTAGTTAACGATTTGTGAGCTTTTATAAAAAATAGTTGTAGTATAGATTTAGAATTTGTGTAGCTAGAGGGTGGGGGGGGGGGGGGGGGGGGGGCGGGGTGGTGAGCATTGGGGAGGCAACCGATGAAAGTTGGTTGAAAGTATACTTGCCTGTCATAGTCTGTTCAATAATTACATTTAACAAATTGTTAAATGTTTGAGGCTGTTCTAAACATTTAAGCAATTTCAGAACAGTATTATATTTTGTCTTCTCGTGAATGTGTTTGCGACACGATGATATCGTCTATAGTATACAAATGTACAAGTGTTTTTTGTTGTTGTTGAAGACCTGACATTTTTTTAAACGACAGTTTTTAAAATTGAGTGTGGTTTAATCTTATTGTAACTTACGAGCGCAAATGGAGCAACTCATTATAGTGATGTAGACTTGTACATCACTCTCGATGGTGCATTTACACATTTCTGTTGTACAGAGTGTCCCTAAAAAAACTAGACCCAAGTTTGACAGTTAATTGGGTTTTAGAGAGTACCACTTCAGATTGTCTTTAATCAGTCATATGTGATGGTTTAATTGTCTTTATGGTGTCTTTATGGAAGACAAGAATGTGAGCTTTCCAGTGATGTGTACAATTCCTTAATCACTGAGAAATTAACCATCAAACTCGAGTTATATTTTTTTAAGGGACACTTTGTACAGTTACTTTATTATTTGAGCTTAATGGAGATGTCTAAAGATCACGTGCAATAATGCTTGTAAGAAACGCAATTATGGATTGCCTATTTCAAACATGTGTTATACACTCATTTTCATTTGTAAAAGTTTGTGTGTTTTTAATGTTCTTCTCTAGTGTAACTAATTAAAGCATTGTGTGCCTGGGAATGCGGAAGGAAGGGAACGTGGTTCCTTAGCACTGTGAGCGTCTGTCAGACGACTGGCCGGAATACTCCCTAGGGAGTGGAAAATGTGCACTTTGTGTACAGCAATGATTACAGTGTGTATCTGTTGACCGGGGGAATACTATACTAATAGTGTAAAGCGCTGTGATACTTGGGTGAATAGCGCTATATAAATAACCTTTATTATTATTCTTATTATTATTATTCTTATTATTATTATTATTCCTAGCATGTTGTATGAAAGAAAGATTATTTGGTCAGTACAGTGTATGCTGAAGCCTGAAGGTAGTCTGAATATGCAGCACTATTAAAATCATACCACAAAGAATGTGGTAGAATGCCTATTTTAATGCTTAGTACTTGATAATTGTGATTAATATTGTTTGGTACAAGTCACGGTTATTAATTACATGTATGATTTTGAACAAGGCTGACATTTATCGAACAAATTATTTCATCATCATTAATAACGTTTCAAAACTATAGTACCTATATGAATTTTGAATTTTGTCATAGATGTTTTATTGGAAGATAAGGCTGAAATTAGTGCTTCAAAAATAATGTTCTTTAGAGAAGAAATAATGATACATTTGTAATTATTTTTGACTTGTCAAAATTATGTATTTTTGGCATTCTTTCAAAAGCGTAATAACCAATAGTGATCATTAGGAACAGAATAGGAATGTTAATGCGAGTCAAACGCAAAATACCATCAAAAGAAGAGACATTACTGCCAGTTACATCGGTATACAACTAAAAAGTCGTATTCGTGATGTATTCGTATATAAACAATTTTTATCTTTGTGTTGCCCCAAAGTTCCAATTTCAATAATAAACTATGTTGTATTTTGCAATTTTGATCTCAGAAATTTTTCGTGTGTGCATTTTTTTGTATGCTTCATTAAAAAAACATGACAGTTTAAGATGTGAAACATTCGAAATAATTTTGAAATGCATATTTAGGGCACAATTGTGTTGACTTTTATGAATGGGACACCAAAATGTTGCCCAGTTCCCAATCAACATAAGATATTCTCTAAAACAAAAGTTGCATTTGATGATTTGTGAAAAGCGCTGCTGATCAATGTTTCTTGTAAATTTGTTAGTGAATTTATTTTACGGTGTGATGGTAAGTTGTTGGTCGATCAACTCGGTTATGTAATAATAGCCTTACAAGTTACATACAATACTAAGGTTTTTTGGTGTACTCTGACAACATATTGTTTTGTTGTTTTACCGTGTTGATTCGCTGCATACCATGCAATCTTAAAAAGGGTCTTTTTTCGTTGTTGGTTTTGGATTGTAAGATTTTTTGTAACACTTGATATGACATACATGTAATTAACGGCATGAGCCGTTGTTATTGTGGAATAATAACATGTGATGCACAAAAATAATGTTGAATATTATGATTGTTTTATTTCATCTTGCTCTATGCTTTTGTCTCGATATTCAGTAATTTTAGTGTTTGATTGTTGAGAATGTATTGGTATTTGTGATGTGTGTTTGTTTGTTTGTATTGGGGGTGGGGAGGGGGGAGGGGGGTTGTGCAGTGGCATATTTTAGGCTCAGTTCATTGGGGGCAAACTTCAAATAGTTATATCTTAATGTGTTTTTTTTATTGGGGGGGGGGGGGGGCACATGCCCCACGTGTGCAAGCATGCGTATGTATGCATATATGTGTGTAGGTCACATAGTTGGGTGTGGTCCATGTGTATTCACA
>JBAMJV010001378.1:0-139370 GCA_037951105.1 Echinarachnius parma | reverse complement strand
TAGCTCATATTGATAATCATAGATACTGTTCCAACACGGGAACAAATTAACAAATTGTCATTAAATCGATAATACGAAACATATCTGCTTTCATTTAGATGAAAGTGGATACACATCGGGTGGTTCTTCCCGAAATGGCAAACGAAGTCCTGCGCGATCACGAAGGTCCGTAAGCGTTGACAGGGCCGTTGAAACGCTAGTCGTTGTCGATCCGAGCATGATGGAGTACCACAAGGACCAGGACGTCGAGACCTATGTACTGACCATCATGAATCTGGTAAGCAAAAATTAATTTCACTTACATAATAAACAAAATTAATGCATTTGTTCACTTTCTAAAAGTGATCCATACTTTGTCAAATTCAGGAAAAATAACTTCCACATTAAATTTTCTCTTTTAATTTGTCGTTTGGCTCATGATGTAATAGCAGAAGAAAGAAATGGTTTTGATTGTTAAAATGTCTCCCTAATTATGATTGAATTGAAACAGAGGGCGAGGGCGGGGCTGAAGGTGATATTTCATGTCTGACATGAATGTTTTTACTTCTTTCATTAGCATGATTAGGTAAAGAGTGTTCCTTTTCTTTGAAACAAGCACACATCAAGACAAATCTAACCATGGTATTGGTATACGACAGAAGTGGAGGTGTTGTGGCACGATCGGATAGGCGCTAGACTGCCAAGTACGGGAGCCGGGTTCGAACCCAGATCGATGCCGCCAATACAGCAAGGCACTTTATCCACTTTAAAGTAGCACCTGCAGGGAGTGGAGAAAGTGCACAATATAGTGCGGAAGTGTATCAAATGGCCGAGTTGTACATAGTAATATTAGATGCAGGTCCCTCTGGGATAACAGAGCAAAAAGAGCACTGAAGAGTATAACCTGGATAAAGAAGACTAAACAAAAACAAAAACAAAACAAATGTCTCAAATATCGCTTTCGCAAACATCTTTTGAAGCTAACTGATCACTGTCTTAAAAAAAAGATATACATCGTTCACACGTTTCCTTGTTGAAAGTATGATAATTTCGGAAAAAATCTTTCATTTTAATTTTGCTCGCCACCTCTTCCGAAGTAAGGATATGAAATTATGAAAATCAGATTGTTAGTTTGTCGAATAAGAGGCAGGAACAGCCCCAAATGTATATATATGGGCTCGTACGCCCATAATTGTGGTTACTGCGGCATAGCGACGGGGGGGGGGGGGGGGGGCACAGGGGGCACGTGCCCCCCATTAATTTGAAAACAAAAATTACATAAGGGAAAAAACCTGTGTAAACAATAGAGAAATAAATAAGCTGTGCCCCCAATATTGACTCGTCTGCATTTACCTGTTTAAATCTAAGATGTTTCATACCCGAGGAAGCACAAGGTTGCTCGAAAAGTCAAACTTTTACGGACATGTCCACTGTAACTTCAAAATTTTGGATTTTCACATAAAGAAAATACAAATTAACCGTTCTCCATGGTAGGGGTAAGGTTTATGTAGATGACGTAAAAATTGAACTCTGTCGATAATCTGGCACAGGCCATCTCATGATGTTGCAAACGATAACAAATCACCTCTTAGGTCGATCGTAGCAACGTTTCACTCGTGCAATGATGTATTTATAAGCCAGCATGGATCGGATCGTACATTTAACAGGTTCGCTCTCACAGTGTTGATGCCTGATGGGACAGTTCAAAGGAAAGAAAGGATCTGTTTAAAAAGGATTTTAGTGACTGGAACGTGTACGATATCATTAAATGGAAAGACTAAATTATTTATAGTGACCAAAACGTGTACGACATCATGGAATGGAAAGAAAAGCTCTGTTCAAACTGGCTTTTAGTGGCTGGACTAAACTTTATCATTCCCAAATTATTTGCACTGGTTAAAACCTATGTTACCAATTAAAACTAAGATTTATCATTCGAACGTGCCTGAAGAGTAAAACGAAATCTTATAACGACTAGGGAGGCAGTTTTCATTAAAATTGTGCAGCCATTATAACGCAAAAGAGTGCAATTGAGACACCTGTAAGATTTTACCTCTTTCATCCCAATAATCCAAGTTATACATTTGATTTTAGGTAAACCATATGACTTGTATAGAGATTATCCGAATAACTTCAGTATTTTGTCACGAACGTATAGTGTTTATAAATATTAATTAAATTTTATATCGCTGACTTGGCGAAAAAAAGTCAACGACGGGCACGAAATTTATTACAATTTGTTGATAGAAATTAAAACATGTTCTCTTCCTCGCTATCAAAATATTTGTTGAAGCGCCCTCTCAATTGGAACATTACTATGCCTTTAATGTTTAGCACACAGTCTACTTACTATCCGTATATGCCAAGGAGATGCAGTGCATTCAACATCCGGTATACACTAAGAATTAAACATTGGATACTTCCTGACACAGACACAATCTCGCACGAACTTGTACTTTAGTAAGATTGATGAGACCTACAAATATGAGCTGTTAATGTGTCTACATAAGTAGGCAGTAGAAGTAAAAAAGATTATAGTTGTAGCGTTTAATAATTAAAAATAGTCTTTCGCTAATGAGACAAAAAAATCATGAAAAGGTGAAGGAACACTTGAGACCTAAAAATACGAAACGTTAATGTGTCTACATCATAGGCAGTAGAATTAATAAAGATTATAGCTGTATCGTTTAATAAATAAAAATAGTCTTCACGAATGAGACAAACAAATCATGAAAAGGTGAAGGAACACTTGATGAGACCTACAAATATGAACTGTTAATGCGTTTACATAAGTAGGCACCCAACTAACAATTGGACGTTTTCTGAACGTTCTAAACAGGTTCAAAGTTGGTTATTTGGACGTTCTGTGAAAACGTTTAAAAAACGTCTATTTGTGGAAGGTTGAAAACGTTTTTAGAACGTTCCAAATGGACGTTTTTAAAACGTTGTTTAAACGTTAGAAAAACCAATAAAAAACCTTTCATGTATTTGCTTTCAAGTGCAAGGACCAGCAGAACGTTTTAAGAACGTTTTTTTAAACGTTCATTAAAGACGAAGACCTGCGGGACCTAATAAAAACGTTTTGTAAACGTTTTGTAAAGGTTCATTAAAGACGAAGACCTACGGGACCTAATAAAAACGTTTTGTAAACGTTTTGTAAAGGTTCATTAAAGACGAAGACCTACGGGACCTAATAAAAACGTTTTGTAAACGTTTTGTAAACGTTTTGTGTTTGCTGGGCAGTAGAATTTTAAAAGATTATAGTTGTAGCGTTTAATAAATAAAAAATAGTCTTCACGAATGAGACAAAAAAATCAAGAAAAGGTGAAGGAACACTTGATGAGACCTACAAATATGAACTGTTAATGTGTCTACATAAGTAGGCAGTAGAATAAAAAAGATTATCGTTGTAGCGTTTAATAAATAAAAAATAGTCTTCACGAATGCGACAAAACAATCAAGAAAAGGTGAAGGAACACTTGAGACCTAAAAATATGAACTGTTAATGAGTCTACATAAGTAGGCAGTAGAATAAAAAAATATTATAGTTGTAGCGTTTAATAAATAAAAATAGTCTTCACGAATGAGACAAACAAATCAAGAAAAGGTGAAGGAACACTTGAGACCTACAAATATGAACTGTTAATGTGTCTACATAAGTAGGCAGTATAATTAATAAAGATTATAGTTGTAGCGTTTAATAAAAAAAAAAAAAGTCTTCACGAATGAGACAAAAAAAATCAAGAAAAGGTGAAGGAACACTTGATGAGACCTAAAAATATGAACTGTTAATAAGTCTTCATAAGTAGGCAGTAGAATAAAAAAAAGATTATAGTTGTAGCGTTTAATAAATAAAAATAGTCTTCACGAATGAGACCAAAAAATCATGAAAAGGTGAAGGAACACTTGATGAGACCTACAAATATGAACTGTTAATGTGTCTACATAAGTAGGCAGTAGAATTAATAAAGATTATAGTTGTAGCGTTTAATAATTAAAAAATAATAGTCTTTGCTAATGAGACAAAAAAATCATGAAAAGGTGAAGGAACACTTGATGAGACCTACAAATATGAAACGTTAATGTGTCTACATCATAGGCAGTAGAATTAATAAAGATTATAGCTGTAGAGTTTGATAAATAAAAATAGTCTTCACGAATGAGACAAAAAATCAAGAAAAGGTGAAGGAACACTTGATGAGACCTACAAATATGAACCGTTAATGTGTCTACATACACGTACATAGGCAGTAGAATTAATAAAGAATATAGTTGTAGCGTTTTAAAATTGAAAATAGTCTTCACGAATGAGACAAGAGCATCATAAAAAGGTGAAGGAACAATAATCGGTTTTTGCAGACAAGCTAAGAAACTATTATCATAATATTTACGACGGGATTTTGCCTTGCATTAGCCATGTTAGCGCGGGGGAGTTGATTTGTAGGTGTTTTTTCCTCCACTGCAGTTAAAAATAGTCTTTAATACTAACCAGAAGATAACAAAAACAATGAAAGGTGAAGGAACAAACGTTACATCATTTTGCAGATAAGCTAATAAGCTATTATTATTATTACTGTATATTTATATGATATTTATAAAGACATTTTCACTGTGCACTATATAGCGCGGGGATCAACTCACACAAGAGGAAACGGGGTGGCTATTATTCCAAAACGGGGCAAGGGCGTACATGCACCATTATTTTCCTAGTTGGGCGGGTGGGGGGGGGGGGGGGGGGGGGGATGATGTAGTTTGATATCATCCTTTCCGATTTTTACCTGACAGGCGAAACACGGTATGATTTGCCCGAATATAACATGACATATTGGCCAAATATGACATAATTTTGTCCGAAATATAACATGATATTGGCTGAATATGACATGATTATTATATTCGAATAAGCCCCAAGTATATGTTGTCATTCCCACGCCAAGTTTGGGAAAGGGGGAGGGGGCATTTACGACGATGGCGTATCCAGATTCAATCCAGACAAAAGAAAAATAATCGAGGTACTGTTTCCCATTAAAGGAGGTGGGCCTCCAAGAGGCGAGGGCGTGACCCAGACATTATAATAGTATTTATGCATTTATATTGTAATTCACATGATAGGCACAAAATGAGAAGACAAGTATTGTCATACATTATATTCCTTTCTCCTATATCTACTCCACTACTCCAAACAACGTACTTCTGTGTTTACTATATTTTCTTCTCTTTTGTCTATAGGTTTCAAGTTTCTACAACGATCCCAGCATCGGGAATTCGATTAACATCGTCCTCGTACGATTGATCATGCTGGAAGAAGAGCAGGTAGATAAACGAATCACTCACTCACTCAATCAATCAATCAATCAATCAATCAATCAATCAATCAACCAACCAACCAACCAACCAACCAACCAATCAATCAATCAATCAACCAATCAATCAATCAATCAATCAATCAATCAATCAATCAATCAATCAATCAATCCATCGATCGATCGATGGTCGATCAATCAATCAATCAATCAATCAATCAATCAATCAATCAATCAATCAATCAATAAACCAACCAATGAATCAATCAATCAATAATCAATCATTTAATCCATCAATCAATCAATCAATCAATCAATCATTCAATCATTTAATCAATCAATCAATCAATCAATCAATCAATCAATCAATCAATCAATTAATAAATCAACCAACCAATCAATCAATCAATCAAATAATCCATCAATCAAATTTACAATACAGTTACAATAATACTCACACATTTATCGATTGGGATAGAGAAAACTCTCAAGATCGATGCATTATATTTCATCCTGTTACATAAAATAAATGGATTATACATGCAGTAGTAAGACACTGAATGCTTAAAGATGTTTACAAGATATCTTGTATTTTTGTAACTTTCGTACGATATTTACCTGTGTGTGGCATGTGTGGATCAGCCCGTCAACTACCGCCAGCTTTCTGTAATGAATTATGATAAAATATATGGAATGAAAGGAAGGTAATGTTGAGATCGAAAGAGTGTTAACAAATGCAGTGTATAAAATAATAAATGTCAAGCCACACAGGTTGGTAGTAGTACACCCTATTTAATTTTCTCCTGCAATGGCTATAATTGTCATTATTAATATATATTTTTTTAACTGAATTTGAATTAAAAAAGATAGATCAATTAATATACTGTAGATCAGTCATCATACTGATACCACATTGGTACAGTTCTTGCCGGTATAGCAGGACATGAATAGTCTGCATGAAGTAGACAATAATATATGTGTTGTTTTGTTGTTTTACATGGAAGTGAAATTTAACAAAAGGAAGTTAACATATCTCATTTACATAATTATATACATTTGACAAATAGATCACAAAGTAGAAAGGGGGTTAATTATATGTTAACAACTCATTTCATTTGACAGGATGATCTGAGGATTAGTCATCATGCCGATAACACGCTGGACAGCTTCTGTAGTTGGCAAGAGAGGAACAATCCAGAGGGAGATGATAATCCTCTTCACCATGACAACGCAATTCTTCTTACCAGGTGAATAATAAACACGATGAAGGGGAAGGGGCACAACTTTTTATTTCTCTCTTAATAAAACAATACAAACATACATTGTCATTTTTGTAAAATGATTGGTGCAATCAGGCAATAAGACAAGGTGGAGATTAACTTCGATGGAAGAAGACGATGAGAAAGGGAAGGGGAAGGATGTATGTATGCATGTTTCGGGGAAGAGAAAAAGAAGAATAATCTGCTTGAATGCATTTCATCTATAATTATACAGTTAAGCTCACTTTTAAGGCTATTAATTCTTTGTTATTTAATTTTGTATTGTTAATTCGACAGGAAGGACCTCTGCTTGGGTCACGATGAGCCATGCAGCACCCTCGGCCTCGCCCATGTCTCGGGGATGTGTAACTCGGAGAGAAGTTGTAGTGTGAACGAGGATAACGGTCTTGCGCTGGGGTTCACAGTCGCTCATGAAATGGGACACAAGTAAGTACATGTGTAAGCAATAGTAAGTGTGTTGAATATTATTCTGATACCGTCGCTACGCTGTGTCGTCTTTAATGGGAGGGCGTCTTTCAAGTTCCTACTTTAACTCTGCGAGGAGTTGTACTTTTGAAGTCATAACGTGTGTGAATGTCCTGCGCTGAGCTTCACAGTCGTTAAAGGACCTAAATAATACAACGTACTTTGATACTTATTCCATAGTTGATGACTTGAAACATATGTCTGCCGAAAAAAAAATCCATGAAAATAAACACAGTAATGATTTAAGACTAATTTTCTGATGCCAAATCTCACTTAGCAGCCAGTTTACGCCCCACCCACATTTAGGGTCCGGAATCGGCAGCGTGATTGACAATTCATTGGCTTACGTCATGACGCGTCATCTACAGAATTTAGTTCACTAGTCCCCACTAGTCCGTTCTTTAGATGACGTCACATGTTGGCGATTTAAAAGGGGCGTTCCCAGGACAATTAGATATTTACTAATTACCCCAAAATTGATTGATTTCATGAGAAATGATTGCCAAATTATTTCTCTTCGGGCAAAATTACGTATAGAGAGCCGAATTGTGAAAATTAGGCCATCTAGACGCTGTAATTCCTTTAATGAAATGGGACACAACTAATGCCCGCCGCAGACAGAGCCGATTCAGCCTGAATAACTCAGTATGCGCTGCCCCAGGACTCCGGTTTTTCCAGTCAAGTGCCATTCGGAGTTCATTCGAGGCCGATTCAACATGTTGGATCGGCTCCGACTGAGCAAAACTGACTCTAGCCTGACTGAAAACCAGTCGGATCGTGTCTAGTCAGCTCTGTCTGCGCCGGGCTTTACAAGTATGTATTGGATGGCGGCCTAATGCCCGGCGCAGACAGAGCCGACTCGACCCGATCCGACTGGTTTTCAGCCTGATTAACTCAGTATGCGCTGCCTCAAGACTCCGGTTTTACCAGTCAAGTGCCATTCGGAGGTCATTCGAGGCCGATTCAACATGTTGGATCGGCTCCGACTAAGCGAAACTGACTCTAGCCTGACTGAAAACCAGTCAGATCGGGTCGAGTCGGCTCTGTCTGCGCCGGGCTTAACACGTCGTCGTGGTTTAGAGGGGGGCTTGAAAAGTTCACACTTTATTGCCTGCAACCCTGAAAAAAGTTGAAGTGTAAAAGATGCTAATGGCCCGGGGTTGTGGTTAAAAATCGCTAATGAAATGAGACACAAGTATGTACATATAGACAAATTAAAGGGATGGCACCGCAAAATGCCGCAGTGGTTTGAAGGGCGCCTTTAAACGATCACACTGCATTCCCCTTTACCCTGAGAAAAGTTGGAAGCGTGAAAGATGGTAACGGCCCGGGGCTGGTACTTAACAATCGGTCATGAAATGGGACACAAGTACGTGCTTGTATATGAAAATTAGACTGATACCACCGCAACGCTTCGTAGTCATCTGTGACAAAAAAATGTACAGTAGTTTTCTCTTTAACTCTGCGAGGAGTTGTATTGATATCGAGGCTGGCTGTCTTGCACCAGGGTACACATTCGCTCATGAAACGAGACACAAGTACATGTATTTATCACATGAAGGGATGGCGCCGCAACACGGCTCAAAAAGTTCACAGGAGTTTCCTTCTAACGGACAATGTAGTGTTGTAGGATAACGGTCTTGCCCTTGGTTTGGGCTTCACAGTCGCTTATGCAACTGGACACATGTATGTTTGACGACTGACAGAGATTGTGTCATGACGCGTCGGGTTTGTTAAAATTATAGTAAGAAACCGCCCTACTACAGTCCCTATTAAAGAATTATTATAGTGTATATTTAGTTATTTACTTGATAACGGTATTGTTAATAAGTTACATGCTACTTTTAAAAACAATGTTTAATATAATTTTCTGTTAACATACAGCTTAAAGGGGTAGCTAGTTTTGGTAGAGAGGGCGCTGCACATCACAATTTTGTTGTGTGGTAATGAAAAACTAAGTGTCGAATTTGAGAGAACATGCAATTTTAATGGCAGAATAAACTTTATTTGGTCAAAATCGACCCAGAAATATCAATAAATATATCTGATCTTATAATTATTTGGGGCCCAAATAATTAGATGATTTTTTCAAAAAATTAAAAAAATGCTTGCACTTTTTCAAAAATTGTCAAAAGCGTTTTTTAAATAGTTGTTGATGATCTCTCTATGTAATAATTATTTCAATAAAACATCACATGCATAATTTTGTATGAAAAATAGTTGAAACAAATGCCTTTTTAACAAGCGCCCTCTTGTGTTTTAATGGCTCTTTTTGAATGATAACAGGCTTTTTACTTAGTCGTTTGTAATGTTGTATACCTTTCGAGCATGGTAGAGTTATAACTATTAGTTTATAATGTTACTGTCCAGGTTTGGTTACCCCTTTAAGGGGCCCAGTGGGGTATTCAACTTTTTTTTCATCAAAATTGAGATTTTTATCTTAAAATGATCCATGGATTCTAAGCTTTAAGAAAATGTATACATTGTGGGGTAGAGGGTATGCTATTACAAGGACAAATTAAGGATTTCGTTATCAATGTTGTACATTTGGGGGGCCGAAAGTGATTATTTTCTGGCTTAGATTGGAGATTTTTAATTGTACTTTTCATAAATAGACCAAATCAAAATGTCCCAAATCAAAACTTTTACCATCCAAATAGGGTTTCTCTTTTTTTTAGAGTGAAGCAGCAACATCTAATGTCATGCAGAAAATAAACATGGCAGTTTATAGGTGATTAACATGCCCTAAACTTCCATTAAACCAACTTCCGACTATTTATCCGACTATTTTCCTATATTTATTCATGTCACATTTATCAAACAAATATCAATATTGTATATGACTTTTCAAGCTCATTTGCCGAAAATCAGATTTTTAAGACTAAAATTCTAAAAACTCAAAAAGTATTCACTCAAATTCAATGAAATGTGGAGAGATTGTTTATTTTTCTGAGATGAAGAGTATAATGATGGCTTTTAGGGGTATCTGTACAGAAAGAAAAATTATGTTATGTTATGTGTCCCATTTCTGATTTTTTTTTAAATGTTGATTTCACTAGGAAGATGGATGAATATTAGAAAAAGCCATCATAGGTTTGTTGGTCTATCATTGTAGTTTCTATGTTTACATTAACAAAGATGTATACCCCTACAATTTTTAGAAGATGCGATTTGAATGATGGCATGTCAATTTTTTAATTTTTTTAATTTTTTCAATATACAGTCAAACCTGTGTATAGTGGCCACCCAAGGGAGTCAAGAATAGTGGCCATTGTAGACAGGTGGCCACTATAGACAGGTTCAATAGTACTGTTTTTCCTTGCAGGGGATAACTTTTGATGGCCACTATAGACAGGTTGGCTGCTATAGACAGGTGGCCGCTAAGACAGGTTTGACTGTATTTGCCTTTTGAGCTCTTATTTTAAGTCCTATTGTCTAACTGTTTACTTTTTTTGGATTCCTCACATTCTCAGCTTTCCAGCAGTATATGGTTTGTAGGGTGTAGCTTCAATAGTTTGAAAGATATTCATGATTCCGTGAAAGTGCGCGAAAATGGCAAATAATACCCCACTGGGCCCCTTAAAGCAGCGATTCATTGTGTTTTCTAGTTAGCCTATATCTATTTTAAAGCTACTCACTTTTCTCTTTTAGTTTTGGGATGCAACATGACGGTGCAGGGAATATATGTCCGTCATATGACGAGAACAGTCCTCACGTAATGTCGTCACGTGTTATCGGGGGATTCACCCCAGTCACGTGGTCAACTTGCAGCAGAGATTACATCACGCAGTTCTTAGAGTAAGTTGAAATGCTATTATCCCTATACCAATCGTTGTTACAAAAGTAGGCGATTATCGCCTATCATAGTCGAATCCATTTTAAATGGTTAAATTGTTAACCCACCGAATGCCAAAATCTTCCACAATAGTGGAATGTCAGGTGTTTTGTATTGCCCCTGTGCTAATGGAGGAACCTGTGCGGGCAACCCTAAAACTCGATGGGGTACTATATCGTCTATAGTACACTGTACTGGACCTTTAAAATGGTTGGGCTTTGTGTATTCCTTCTCAGGACTGGGTGGGGGCGAGGCCTGCGTCAAGGGGTCGTAGAGTTATTGAAGTAGAACTTCTTGAATATCATGGAGATCATGTTATTATTATGTAAAATGAATGTATTCCTGATACCTGGTATCTTGCAAACAGCAGAACTTATATATTTAATATTTCATATTTAATAACAATTAACATATTGCGTTAATTGTGTTTCAAACGTTTTAAATTCAAATCATACAATTGATTTTTTCCGCTGGTCAGTGGAAAAATCACAATATCTTGAAATGTAATTGAGTCGGAGTATGTTCATAAATGTTCTGAAGTGTGTTACACACTTAACTGAAACAAATGCAAGTAGGTCTAAGTTCAACTAATATTCCTAAATTACAAGCACTTCAACATTTCTCTCTTCTATGATCTGCATTATACATGTACCAATTATATATAGAATCAGATGAATTTAATCAAACATATAACATATCTTCATTGTTTACCATCTCGACAGCGGCGGGCAGGGGTATTGCCTAGAGGACCAGCCCGCGTTGAGCAGATACACGTTCCCACACGTTCTTCCCGGCGTTATGTACTCAGCCGACCACCAGTGCCGTCTGCAGTACGGTCCCAACGCGACCGTCTGCCCTATGTTTGAGGTAAGCCACATTGACCCTATGCATATGTCTGAGTGACAGGGTTGCCTCTTGGCACATCTCATAGATGTAGATCTGTTGACCTATTGCTATTGAATTTTTTTTCTTCATGAATTGTATTTTTGGGGATTAAGCTGTCCATGTAATGGATAATTGATAATTTAAATTTGATTAGCACTCAGATGGTAAATGAATGGGAAAAGGAAACAGGAAGGGGCGCAATCTTGTGTAAATATCACACTAGGTTATTGTGCAGAAATTCGATCAACCAACATCATCAATATCAACATCATCATCGTCATCATCTTCATCATCGTCGTCATCATCATCATCATCATCATCATCATCATCATCATCATCATTATCTTTCCTTCGCAGTTGTTCCCTTTCTCATTTTCAACATATGATGTAAACAAGCATCGTATTGGAAATAATATCGCTAATGATATTCGTTTGTCTCGCAATGTCAAACTAGGAATCTAAACGATCACGACGTTTCGTATGCTACTGCAATACTTTGTCAAATGATAATATCGAATGTAGACACTCGGCTTTTATGCTCTACCGTGGCTCCCAACATCACAATCTCGCATCGTATTGTTTCACTTTTGTCCTCTATCTCTTCTCTTGAGGAAAACCAACAACTATTTACACAGGTTTTGGTGAGACAAACAAAATGCCAAATACTTTAGTAATAACTATTTTAAGTGTATTATTCCCCTGATGCGGTGTTGTGTATTCAGTCGGACCACCATCATACTAAAGCCTTCTTCCGTGGCTGGACGCCATGCGTTCGGCTGTCCCACAATGCCCACGTTAGAGGCTAACCATTCAACCCCTCAGAAACTTGAAATTTAGACACAATCGAGATATGAAGAACGAGGAACAATACTCCTAGCATTGCGATATGAACGCTTATTTAAAAATCAGTCTGTGCCCATGTCGTTTGTCTTTCAGTACGTTAACCCTAATAAGGCCGGGGGGGGGGGCATAATGGCCCCCCCCCCCCCCCTCCGCGATTTTTTCGATTGCTCCGAAACGCCATAAGATGACGCGCCGTTGCTCGGTGACTTTTTTCTTTTGGGTCTTGCGCATATTTTAAAACAAACATTTTGAAAATCGGACCTACCGTTACGAAGTCACGTGACCTTTTGTCTATGCATGTCAGCCCGAAAATCGCTCAATTTCGTGATTTGTGTACAAAACATATGGAAATATAAGTTTTCGTAAGAAGAGGTATATCATTGGTTATTTGTTTACATTTTAGATGTTTGTTTTGGGGTTAAAAATAGTTGAATTATAGTTAGAAACAAAATAAACAACAAAAACAATAAAATACATAAGTAACAAAAAACAAAGAAATACATAAGAAATTATAAAAACAATAGAAAACATAAGGAAAAACCTGGCTCTTCCAATTTCTTTTTTGTATTATTATTCCAAATGCTCTAAAGAATATATGTAGTGAAAACCAATGTATAATTATGAAGAATATATGATTTATGGGTAAAAATATGAATGTTATGACCTTATTTGCATAAATTACCATAAATATGCAAATTAATGCATTTTTCAAAAAATTGAAATTATCATTGTATTCTATACACTTCACTTATCATGCATGCAAATTTTCACGGCGATCGGCCGCTTCGCGGCCGAGATCTTAAGGGGGGCCATAATGCCCCCCCGGCCGTAGGAAGACCTCAAATAGCACGGCCTTTTTAATTAATCCACACTTGCTGCTCTCTACTCAATGTATAAATTGGTTGGAATGCGAGGAGTTTTAAAACATTAGTGCACCTGTAACATAATATAAATGTGCTTTTAAATTATTTTTTTTTAAAGGGGTTTCTTATAAGGGGATTCCTATACCCCGGTTCCACCCTATGCTCGCTTCGCCACTTATTTATTTCTTTACAGTCTAAATAAGGTTTGAAATAAAAACATTCAACAATTTTCTTATGTTATTCTATCCTTCCCTTTTGTTCCTGATACCGTTTTATTTTATCTCCTTTTCACTCTCTCTAATTTGCTTGGGGCGGACAAATTGCCAAAAAATGTTCTCGCTTAGTTTCGTGACATCTCTCATTATGTTGATATCGTCTAGTATATTTTAGGATAACGAATTCAATTTCAGCAGTAAATACATGAGGAGGACCGCCTTAGGGTATTCAGAATCTTAAAAAAAAAGAAGTAATATTAGGCGAGAAATGTAATACACACTCTCATGCAATCATTTGTAGCATATTCAGTTACATATTTGGGTATGTCGGTATTTTCGACAATGACCCACATGTTTGTCTCAATGAAGGTTCCCACGATAGTAAGGACTTATTATGGTATCGATATTGAAATATTAACGACTCTTGAAATGTGAACATTATCCATGTTTAAATCTTCACCACGAATTGCGGTAATTTGTACAATTTGATCCTCACATATGCTACGGCGAGGCTGGAGGCGGGGGCACGGGGGTATAAAGGTGCCCCCAATTATTTCACATAATCCAAGCAAAAATATGCGTCATAGTATTATTTCATTACTATTGTATCGTCGGCTGTGAGTGAGCTTGATTCTTTGCTAAATTGAGTTACACGCAGCATCTTGTTGATCGGAGTCTCTTCTATGTGATGCAGAATTTTCAAATGATGATTATGACTAATTTTGGGAAATATCTATCAAATACATTGGGCATTTTACATTCTACATGGCTTTATAAATGATTACATGATCATCTCCGAAATATAACATAAAACTGACTTAGCTCCTGTCAACCGACGATACATTCGTTTATTAATTATGATAATAGACTTAATAGTTATAATCATTGTTATTACTGTAATTATTTCCCATTGTAGTCTGATCTGTGCACCACACTTTGGTGTAGCGTGGATCGAATGTGTCAGTCACGCATGTCGGGGGCTGCCAGGGGCACACACTGCGGTAAGGACAAGGTATGTATAGGCTCTGACCGGGGCACGGCCCCCATTAATATTAATTGATATTATGATAATCAGTGGCGTAGCATGGTCGGACTGATTCTGTTCTGTTATTGGGGGGGGGGGGGGGGGGGGGGGGCACACTTGATACATTTCTTTTAATATTTTGTAATGGATTTACCCCTATTGTTTTTCATTTGAATGATTAGGGACACGTGCACCCCCTCTCCCCAGCGCTACGCCACTGTTTTGTATCGTTGATATGATATTATGTTCCATTATATTATATTTCATGATTTAGTCCAGTACTTGTTTGGACTTGATTGGACATTATGTGATGGCATCATTTTCTATCCGGAAAGTGCACTGAACTTTCCCAATCTCGTAATCACGTGACATTGGTGTTTATCAGGAAAGTACATTGACCTTTCCCAATCTCGTATCACGTGACAGTGGTGTGTATCGGGAAAGTGCGTGGACCTCGATGATGAGCCAGTGGTGATCAACGGAGGCTGGGGTCCGTGGGGCGAATGGTCAGCCTGCTCATTGACCTGTGGCACCGCCGTCAAGTCCAGAGAGAGGCAATGTAACAACCCAAGGTAAGTGCTCAATGCAGTCGAACCTGTTTATAAGGTAACAATGAAAAGTGGCCACTGTAGACAGGTTACCCCTTTTCATCACATTTTTTCTCTGAAATAGGAGACTTTTGGTGGCCACTATAGGCAGGTTGGTTGCTATAGAAAGGTGGCCGCTTGAACAGGTTTTCACTGTATCCTCAACCGAACCTGCGATAGTGAACACCTGTCTATAACAGTCACACGTTTGTAGTCACCATTTATCTGCTTACCCAAAGTCGATGTATACATGCATTGCGCGCACACTGTGATTATTTTTAGTATATAGCTACCCCTCTTTTGGGCCATCCCTCATTTTTGGTTTTGCGCCTGTCGATGTTTGACAAAATTAAGTTCAGCAAGATATGAAGGTAATCATGATAATTTACAAGAGAACAATGACATTTAACGTGATATTAACACTAATGTAGGGCGTCTCATGTTCTATAAATCGTTTAAGTGGAGGCCCAGTTCAAGTTTATATACATAAATTCATCCAATTTAAATCTACAATTGACCGTCCCCTAATTGCAAATGCATAAGTGTATTTTGTTTGAATGTTCGTGTTCCGATATGTAATAAAACAATATTTGAATATATTATGTTTTTTCAATAAACACAGGCCTTCAAAAGGTGGCAAATACTGCGTTGGTGAGCGGAAGAAATATGCACTTTGTATGCTAGAGGTAATTGTCTCTCAATGTACAGTATTATACAAAAAATAGGTACATGTATATAATTTGTAAACCCCTACCTAAAACGACAAAATAATTATAACAAGTTTAAAATGTTAATGATCTTCACTGAACGTACATTACTCTATGATATACATATATGTGTTATCTTGCGGGTTTGAATATCTTCTGAAGAGCACGAGCACTGGAAAGCGAGTATGCAAAGTCCAATCTGGACGGCTCGGGTTTGATTCCCTGCCAGGGGAGGCCAGCAATTGTCTTTGCTCCTCCACAGCCAAGGGCTGTTCCTGTGAAAGGGGGAGGGATGAATTTGTATACAATTGTCATGTTGTTATGTATTTGTTTATGTATTTATTTATTTTCCGTTGTTAATATCATCCTATTATTGTATTTGCTGTTTTGTTTTGTTGATTTTTTTTAAAGTTTTGTTTCTTTTTAAAAATGTATATATATTTTCTTTTTTTCTCAGCGTTTAGAAACATTTGTATTAAGCGCTATAGAAATGTTATGTATTATTATTGTTATTATTATAACTATTATATATCCACCAGGACTGCCCAGTAGGATCACCCAGTGTTCGCGCTACGCAGTGTCGTGCTTTTAATACCCTACGAAACGACGGTGTCAACCAAAACTGGGTAGCCACTCACGTACAAGGTACTTGCAGGGTGAATGTGATGGTTATTATGATGTTAATGATGATGATGATGAGTAATTTTTATAATGATGGCGGTGGTGGGGGTGCTGCTGATGATGATGAGGTAAAAGACGACGACGATGATCATGGTGGTGGTGGTGATGATGATGATGATTGTGGTTGTGGTGGTGGTGGTGGTGGTGATGATGATGATGCAGATTATTTTATAGCGGGAATTATTCTTATCATTCACCTCTTCATGTATCTTTTCATCTTCTGTGTTCGTCTACAATATTTTATTAATTTCTTCTTCTTTCCAATCATATCATGTCATCATTATAATCATTGACATTATTAATTTGTATTCATTTCAGGAAAGCCATGCGAATTATATTGTCGGCGTCGAGACAGCTCGATCCCAGAGCGACTCTCCCCGCGCGTTCTCGACGGAACGCCCTGCCTCAGATTCTCCCGAGACATCTGTATAGATGGCATATGCCAGGTTTGTACGATTTTGATAATTCATTGAATTGCTCATTCCATATATATTTTATTTATACACAAAGCTGTTCGTATTAAGAATAAATCTCATTACTTGTGTCTGTACACGCTTATGTTCCACCATTATTTGAGTATGGAACATAGAAATAATGTAATGTAATATTTGTGTATGTTTGTTTTTCCTTGTCCCTGTTGCACAGAGTGTGGGATGCGATAACAAAGTGAACTCGGCGGCGGTAGAGGATCGGTGTGGGGTGTGTCACGGGGACGGTTCGGAGTGCCAGACTATAAGGGGCTCGTTCACTCGACCCTCGGGGAAAGGTTTGTTATCACTCTTCCCGTATTCATCAATATTACATATGTCCACCTACCCCCTCTACCATTCCCCCTCCCCCGAAAACGAGATACTAAGTGGGAACAAATAGTTGAGTTCTGCACATCAGTATAGTGTTGGTGCTTAACTATATTCCTCATCCATGTACTTTACTGTTCAAGCTTGTTGCTATGTTACTGCATGTTAACACATGTTCCCTGGCATAAATCAATTTTTTAAATCATGAGGTGTTATATAAAATATAAAAATATGAATTTGTATGCGGTGTTTGTCCTTTTTCAAAATAAGTACGTTTACTACCCTAAAAACTCACCCAAACTTGCAATTACTGCATGCAAATGGAATTTGGGTAACACCAATGTCCATTGTTTTAATTCAGTCATGCGTTAATTATGTGCCACAAGTTGTACATCAAATGAAAGAACAGAAACAGAGCTTTTCATACATGTATAATATCATCAAAGAAATTATTCATTATGACAGAATATTTATGCCATGAAATCCGGTTTCGTTTTTACTGGGACACACTCTATACACTTGTCGAATGAATGTGGCAAATGGATTTTTGAAAACTTGATTTTGCACTCAGGGTGTTAATTGAAGGAATTTTAAATCCCAAATGTGACAGGATACATAGAAGCCGTGGTCATACCAGCAGGCGCCCGCAACATCATCATCGAGGAGACTGGGGCAGAAGGCAACTATATCGCTGTGAGGGACGATAGCGGGCGCTATTTGCTGAACGGTGATTGGATGATCGAATGGAGCGGGGAATATGAAATGACTGGTACGATGGTGAGCTATGAGAGGATCGGAGAGAAGGAGAGGTTGGAGGCCCGCGGACCCACCGACGCCCCACTTCATATAATGGTGAGATTTTTATTAACGGTATTCGGATTCGTAAATCAGGGCCCCATAGCATACAGATTCACGATTAATCGTACGGTTGATTAATTGATCGTACGATTGATTAATTGATCGCACGATCAATTGATCAATCATATGATTAATCGTGAATCTGTATGTTACGGGGCCCAGATGCGCGATGCATTGTTGGGATTTAGAGGGCGAATTTTTGGTTTTACACCCAGAGGTTTATAGGACCATGGCACAGTATAAGGAGTTTATGTTAGCATATTGGCATAATACAACAAATATTATGATATACATGTACCAATGAGCATATAGGGAGAAATAAAGTAATTATTATAATGGTGCACCCTAAAGTAGAGTATAAATGCACTATAATTTACTGGATTTTTGGTAAGAAAATATATAAACGTATTATACGGGCAAATGAAAGAAACTAAATAACATTATTATTTATGGACATATTTGTTAAATTATGCTCATGTAAGTACGTTTCATATTTAGCAGATTTTTATCTTCGATGGTATTTCATTTTAATCACCCAGCTACTATTCCGAATAGGCGAGCCGGGAATGACCTACGAATACACAGTGCCCAGGAACACTACTCAAACTAGTCTTCATCTCCAGTCGTTCAGCTGGGTATACAATGAGTGGACGCCCTGTTCAGCTTCTTGCGGCGTAGGTGAGATATATTTCTCTGATATTTGTATTGTTTTGAAGAGTGTAATATGAGCAAATTTGCACAGAAGATGCATACGCAGTTATTCAATCTACACTGAGGTAAATAAAACATAAGGACGGTCCCGTTAAATGAAGTGATCCACTAACTTAACAAAACACTTTTTGATTAGTGATACTTACCAATGTCATTTAATTACATTTTTTTCAATATTGTCAGCTTATACTCTTTTCCCTCGTTTTCTCTCGACCCCAGGGTTTCAGCAGTCGCGTGTGATATGCAGCGAACTCCTGGCGGGAAAGGTTGACAGCGCATATTGTGAGAGAGAAGGAGAGAAGCCGGAGGACATGCAGCGGACCTGCAACGAAAATGTCTGTCCAGCAATGTACGTGGCGAGTTCCCTGTTATCAACAAAATAACACGATTACCCTGCACATCCTGTCCTGGTATTTCCTTTGGGACTTTTAGTCAAACATTTTTGATGCCGTGGCCACCATATGATATAATATGACCGGATGATGCATTTAAAAAATGGGTATCTGGTCCGAGACCGAGGTTGCTATAGTCTGCTATATATATACACAAACTAGCATCGATGTCGACATCGTGGTTAAAACGCTGATACTTCAGCTATGCCACTGATCGGTTTAGTCAACCACAAAGGAGAACACGATTTTAAAATGCCTAATTTCCATTACCTACCGTGTATAATGGCCTTAATGGGACTGCCTGTATAGCAGATCTGCTCCACAAATCGTGTGGAGGAAGGGCGCCTGCGGTACGGTATATTACTACTCACGGCAAAAGGGTCTATATCACATATATTACCGATTCTACTGATCTGGGACTCGGGAATGCCGCCATTATTATCCACCATAATCATGATAATGATGATTTATAAAAAAAACAAAATCCTTTACTTGTATCTCTACATCTGCTATAGATGGTGGGTTGGCCCGTGGCAGCTCTGCTCCGTCAGTTGCGGGGAGGGAGGTCGCGTGCAGCGCTCCGTATTCTGTACACGTGTCACTACTCGTGGCGAACAGATGGTCTTGGACGATGCCGATTGCGCCGATCAGGGGTTAGGGAAACCCGTCACGAACAAACCGTGTGAGAACCCATCGCCTTGTCAGGCAACGACTACAAGCAGGTGGCAAACCGGTGAATGGTCACAGGTTAGAACCACTGTTGTAATTTATATATCCTTAATTATTAAGACTTTTATTTGAGTATGCTCCTTTTCTATTTTTGTATATCTATCATATTCGACTCCTTTGGATAGCAGCATAAGTATGCATGGACTTTGATTTGTACCTGTCGCATTGTTTGCCATGTTTGAATATCTATGTAATGATGCTTTTGTTCACTAGATTGGAATTGTTCAAAGAAGCATACACTCAAGGCATAAATTGTAATTTGAAATTTGTATTTGAACATTTATATTATGTTTCATCAAGATGAAATTTAAGCCTATGGTATCAATTGAGCACATTTACATACATGTCTATGAAGCTGCAATATCTACAGCTTGTACCTGCCAGTTTGTTTTCTCCAGGGTTCGGTCTCATGTCATACATTCAACTTCAACTAATGGTATTGTGAATAAAACATTTAGTTTTCATTTCATTTTGATTAATTTTTCACCGAATCGGGCTTTTCGACGTTCCTTTCCCCCAGTGTTCAGCAACGTGTGGCGATGGTTGGCATACCAGATCGGTGACGTGCATCCCAACCAATGGGTCGTGCGACGACTCCTTCAAACCGAGCGGCAGCCGACCATGCTTCCACCAGCAGTGCATTTCCCGCCAAAACGACGATCATCGAAGAGGCGAGTCCCGCCGAAACCATGAGGATCGTAGCGATAGCGAGGCATGGGTGTCGTCATCGTTCGATGAGTACTCGATGGCCGGTATGGTAGCCTCATCTTCCGGAAGCAGTTCGTCATACAGCATCGACTACCCCGTCAACTTCGGCGAGTGGGAGAAACGGCTCGCCGCCAAAAAGCATGACACAGCCGCTAATGTCAGTTCATCAAGCACGCCCGCTACCATCGCTAATTTTTCACCGAGCCCGCCCTCAGACGATGGAGACGAGTACAATGACAAACATACAGATACGACGCAAAGAAACGAAGTTCCGGTGAAATTTTCGCCGATAAACTTTCCGTCGCTGGAAAAGTTTTCACACACTGGCAATTCAAGCGGTAGACAACAATCTAACTCAGGTGGGGGCGTGGAAACCGCATCACATGGACAATCGATAATTATCACGGTCGAGTGGTTCGCGCGGCAGTGGCAATCGGTAAATTATATATTTGTGAACATTTTGTAATTTGAATAAAGTAATAATTCCAAAATAACTATGTTTATTAATTTGCAAGAAATCAGGGGTAGATGTGAACATACACTTAAATATAAAAACGGTGTTTTGTGATTGCTCTTAGTAGGTCTATGCTAAAACTGATCACCAAATCTCTTTTGTTTCTAACAACCAAGAAGCCTTAAACAATAGGAAATAAACTTGAAGCTCCAATGCCTAATCGCAAATTAAAAAAACATAATAATGATTTCTATTTTGCCTTCAGCGTTTTCAAGTTTTATGTTCCCTGAGTGTTTCTAATTGAAGTATAGTCGAATTGAACTGGTATTCTAGTGTACTGTATAATTTGTTTAGTAAGAATAAGACTAACATATAATCCTGACCGACTTGAGTATCGTGGCTTTAATATAAATGTTGTGCTACGTGTGGTTACGATATGAAGTGGAGGTTGTGGGATGTTTCCAATAAAAAAAGGATATTATTGAACTGTATTGAAATTGTATTCTAGTTTATTGATTAATGTTATATCATGAATACACCATCATAATTACCATCATTCTGAATATTGTATCATTAATATTAGTGTTCTGCTACGTGTGGTTACGGGACGGAGTGGAGGTTGGTGGAGTGTGTGGACGCCGTGACGGGTCAAGTCGCAGAGGGATGTGAACCCGTAACAAGACCTATTCACTTCCGGCCGTGTCACATACGTAAATGCCCCGAAGGTTTGTGCATCTTCATATCAATTTCTTTATCAAATTAAGTTTGTATTTATCGTTCGCTGCGATCTTATCAGCCTTGATTCATTGCCATGGTTTACTCAATACTCACAACATAAACAATTCTGCCGTATTAAAAGAATTTGAGCTATTAAACTTGCCCAAAGAGCCGGGGCAAGTGGATTATTACAATTTAAGTTTGCACTTAGAAGAGTAATGCACAAACATCGGAGAAAGTATTGGAGAACATACTATGACTTTTAACGCCGATAAACAATCCAAAAATCATGACGTTTGTCATGTTTGTTGGCAAATCCTAATAATTGTTTTGCAATTTTACAATTGTACTTTTCAACTGCTCTTTCTCCTACCCAAAATGTGTTCATTATGTTAATTATATATCTCAAATTGTAATTTCTTCATTTTGTTTTGAACACAGACTGCATCGATACGCTCAGCACGACGATGTGTCAGCTGGTTGCGCAGTCAGGCAACTGCGCAGATGCCAATTTTCGGGATCGCTGCTGTGTCACGTGTTCAATTCACATATAGAGTTTCGCGCCAAAATATGGACTGGTTTTGTTCTATAAAAGTGCTTTGAAACTGAATTTGTTTTAAACAATGTATATAATATTTATTTATGAACTGTGTTTCAACCTTGTTTAACGTAACTTAATTCAGTCATACATTATTAAGTTGTACTTATGCGCTGTGAGTATTTGTTACAAGTTACATTTTAAAATATGTTTTTCTAGCTAACCTATGGACTGATTTGATTTTAATTTTATTTGCCTACGTATACATAATGTGATGTAGTATATTCCTTCATATGAGCGAAACGAAATATGTATACATATAATGTTCTGTGTGATGTATTGTACACGGTTGTACTAACTATAAGCTGCCAATTAACCTTGTTCAAAGTTTAAAAACTAATGTATCATAACAATTTTAATTTATGAACTTCTAATACCTTGTACAATAATAGCTTGTAAATTGTTCTATATTGTTAATTGATGTAAATTTATACGTGATTGTGATCAGAGTTGAAGTATAAGTTTGTTATGACTAAGAGAATGGTGAAACGCAGTCTATGTTATAAAGGCATACTGACCCAAATTCTCATCATATGATTAAATCAACCAATGCTGTTTTAGTCCATGGATAATATTGAACACACTGGCACTTGTCCATGGACGACTAAAGCCCGGCGCAGACAGAGCCGACTCACGAACCGATCCGACTGAAAGCCACAGTCAGTGGCTTTAGTCGCAGCCGATTTAATATGTTGAATCGTGCCCGACTGGCCAGGTTCCGACTGGCTTCCGAATGCAAAAATCGGAGTCGCGAGCCAACGCACACAGCGCCGATCCGACTGAAAACCAGTCGGATCGGGTCGAGTCGGCTCTGTCTGCCTCGGGCTTAAATAACATCTGAGGACACAATTGTACCATGTTGAGAATTCATGCCTAGTATGTCGAAATATCTATGCATATAGAGCACCGAAATGATGACGTCACACTCTCGTGTCATATCATAGTAATGGCTCTAAGAAACTTTTCGTTTAGTTTGAGGTTTTGATAGTGCATGGTTTGCTCTGATCGACTGCCTTCTTAGCAAACTCCTAGGTCACACCATTTTTGGGCTTGCCCGACATCTTTTAGAACCATTACCGATGTCCACGAATAACCGTGCGTAACCGTGACGTCACAATTCGGTAGTCTATTGCATTCAGCTTTAGCTGTACTGGTTAATATGGGGCTATATAGTGAATGAAAACATACATTTGTTATACAAAAATTGAAAATAAACACACGATATGTTTGCTTGAGTTCATTTATTTTTTAAATTTTAATATCCGATCAATATTAAAATATATATATATATTCCACTAAAATAATGAAAGTTTGTGTGGACAATATACACATAATATATATAGAGACAGTAAGTGAATAAGAGACATTTAAACTGAACTTTGAGGTCACCAAAGACAATACAAGAACGAAATAAGTTCGAGGTCTTCATAAAATAAAAACACCCGTTAGCGTTGTGATGCAGTACTAAAATAAGTACATGTACATACAAAGAAAAAAGGTGTTTTCTGATAAAAAGAGGTACTGACATATAGGATCTATCGATAACATTATGATATCGTCACATGAAATATTATAATGGTCTGCTACTACATAACTGTTACATAACTCTCTGATTTACTATACGTTATGAACTTCAGCCTTCAATTAGTTTACATTACCTCTTCAGTGAAGTAAATTATACGTTATAAAAAGTTCACCTTGTATAGATTTTGAGCAGCCATTTTCTGAAGGCAATTTGTTCATCAATCACGAAGAGCTAACACAGTGAAATATCAATTTTGCGTATACTGCCGACCATTACACTAGTACTACATCTGAACTGCACATCACGATTCAATGTTCAAAATATATATATTTATATTCATAATTATCATGATATATGTATTTTCTGGAACATAAAAAGACAATTGGATTACCGCACATTTGCTGAAAGTTTTTTTTTGTTTATGCATTTATATACATTGAGTTGTCAATTAAACAACAAAACTGAATACGTAACTCAGCACCACGAGTTTAAAAAGTATTTTATGTATTTACACTACAATATATCTGTCCTATAATTATGTGAATAAAAATACATACATTTGTATGTGGGTCTTATCTTTACCGATACATGTGTAATATTGTACATACCTTATACATTATATAAAAGACATCAAACAAACGATATATTAAGAATTCTTATGTTCTATACGTCCGTAGAACACGACATAATTATTATTGTCTAACAATTTCACAGATAGTCTAAATATAGTTTTATTTGATATTAGGCAAATTTTATGATAACTATACGTATGTATTAAAATGCATTTTTAATTATCTCATACGGACGTCACAATGACAATTTTTAAAATGTTAAACATGAAAATAAGTCAAAATCTGATGTATTACTTAATTTGACTGTATATGTAATAATAACCTTTTACCATTATTATCTCATGAACACAAAATGTGTTTACCCGTCTACCTACCCATTTTCTATTATCACCTACTTAAAAAAAGTAACGATGTCATGAAATAATCGTTATACCGTACTCACGTAAATCATTAATAGAATTTGATTAACTGTTTATAATCGTATTCAATTTGTTTTGTATATATACGAGTAAATCTGCAGGCGAGTCGCGGCTAATGAATTGGATGTATACACATCCAATTTCTACTACCTAAGGACCCTTTTCCACTCAAAAGATGACATTTCTCAAACAAAATAATGGACGGATATATCGATTCTCTTTTCCCTTCCGCGTTACGGTACCATACAAAAGTATAGTCGAGTGGTTTAAATTAAAAGACGAGACAATTTCTAGTAAAGAAAATATGTCTCTATCTATAACCGCTAATCGACTTTCTAACGAAAATTCTAACACTATTCATAAGAAAATTGGCGAATTATTCAACTGGAATGATTTTCTTGGAAATAATAATGTTAATTAATTGACAAAATAAGATACATGGTTCGTACACAAACATGTAACAAACAAATAATGGTAAGGCAAGGCATTAATAAATAAAAAAATACTTCTTAGTTACACAAATTATCGTGATAATTTTAGGAAATAGATTTTTTTTGGCTAAATATATTACTCATTGCGGATATAGTATCGCAAATAATATCGCTAGTGATATTCGTTTGTCTCACAATGTATGGTCAACAGTGAATCTAAAAGATCACGACGTTTCGTGCGCCGCTGCAACACTTCGTCAGGTGTGATAGCTTGCTTACAATATATTCTATCACACCTGACGAAGTGTTGCAGCGGCGCACGAAACGTCGTGATCTTTTAGATTCCTTGTTGACCATACATTGCGAGACAAACAAAGATTTTCTTTTCTTCACTTCAATTTATCATCGTGTAATACTCGATATAACGATGTGAAGTATTCTCTCGAATATAACAAACTATAAACCTAAAGTATATTTAAATGTATGCAATAAAGGGCAAGATAATGCATTTTGCTTTTGCAATTTCTAACACACATTTAAATTATTCTTGGTAAACCATTAATTTTAATTGCCGGTAAAATGCTTGAAATTTTTTATTTCAATGTGTAATTTTCGTTTATCTACTTTCACCCATGTCTTGGAATAGAGAAAGCATGTCGAGTGTTAAAAGCAAATTAAAGCTAAATTGTTAAAACACTTTTTTTGTCACTCGCGCATATATACCAAGCTTTGAAATTAATATCAGAGATTACTAATTTTGTTTTGAGGAGTCTTTACGATGGGGGAGTTGAGTAAGGACGTGTTTATTAAACAGCATAAGTTGAGTATTGTTGACTAGTCATTGCTTTCATTCTCTCATCACGTGTCCTGTTAAAGTGAAATTTATACTTATAATGCTTTCATGGTTTCATGAAAGACAGGATACATCGTCAATTTCTTTTATTATTAATGTATTGTATGAATGTTTATATCTAGACAATGGAATAAAACATGAACGTATTAAACTAGTATACACTATTAGTTAGCCTACGATTTTGCAATTATTTTCCTTTGTAAACAATGTTGAAGGTATAATATAATACGGTCAGAAAGTATTAGTGTAAAGTATAACGTACATAATGTATACTATCACAAAATCAGAGGTTTCTGACTTTTGCATATTTACTCACATGTGTCAATATATATGTATATGGATATCATAATTATTCAAAGAGAAAATAATATGGTACTATCCCTGGTAGAAATGTATATCATGCATTTATTCTATGATGCGTCGTATCAGTGCATGTCTGATTTTGCGTTTGTGAAATCAATTACTACATACAGATTGGTGGCGCAATACAAATGCTTAAATTTAAATATTACCATTATTATTACAACTACAAACACGATATCTCCAGATTAACATTATAGGATGCTGTCGTCAATATACTGAGTGTTAAATAAAACTCTTGTTACTTTTTATTGTAAATAATTTGCTACGTATCGCGCGGATATAATATTCATATTAAAGCAGAAAGTATCACGATTGTGGTTGAGTTGCATAATTCACAATAAATTTCATGTCATTTATCAACATTTTCAAAAGTATATTGCAAAATTTGGCCCCCAAATGACTACAATAAGATTATGAAAAAAAAAATTTCCAATGACATGCGACAAGTGTTTTATTGAACACCCAGTATTTGTATCACTTTGTTTCATGGTGATCTTTAAATAAAATAACGAAAATGAGCCAGAAAAAAAGACTTTCGCCGGTTATCGAACTAAAGACTAAAGACCTACGGATCTGGATTGCTAGGCCGTTGCTCTAACCACTGTGCGACAATGCACATAGTGGTGGTACCAGAAACCATTTAAAGAAACCATTTTGCTAGACAGATGCTATAAAAAAAAACCGACACAAACCCGGAAGCATAGTAAATCAACTTAGGGAAAGTGTGAAAGATTAGTGTATCTTTTGTAAAGAACTAATTTTTATACTTTCGCATAGTGCGGATATACTGGCCAGATTTAAATAATTAACTAAATGAGCAAACAGGTCATTCTCAACTACAACAAACACATTTCTTTTTCTTCATGAAGTATGTTTTGAACATAAAAACATAAGACGTGTGTATGATACAAACATATAAAACGCGTCATTGGAATTGGTGGGTAAGTGACGCGTGGCAAAAAATATACTCTTCCATTTAAGAAAAATATATATATATATCTTTTACATGAGTGGTTACAACTTCTGTATGTCAATGCACAAGCAACAAATTACCAAAATAAAATCAAAGTAAAAAATGAACATATTGTTAAGAATTGTCTCTTAGTTGGATATTGTTTCTTAAATTGACTCTTGGTTCTATCACGTGACTAGTGTCCTTGTTTGAAATATTGGTCGAAACAAATAATTTCGATAGTAATTAATAATACTTTAGGTTTTTCAAAATACAAAAATTGAGAGAGAAAATATTGCGGAAGAGCAGACATAGGAAACTGAATGTGTGGCGTTTGGACGACGGTTAAAGTGTAAAACAAAACAACGATTTTGTTAGTTGTTATCAAATATGACTGATGAAATAACTGCAAAAAACAACTCGACAACACTTGCTTTTTTCTTCAATTGAATGATGTAAAGTCTGTTTAAGATTGTAGACAGTATAACACATAGTGACGTCACTTGTAACCATGGTAATAGTGTATCAAAGTACAGGTGATACGCAGATGATATACAATGATCAATCAATAGCTAGCACACAACATAACCATGACTGCGCTTTTAAACCAGTCTCACATGTATAAATCAATGCCAATAAGCCGATTGCAGCTAGGAAACCGCAAGCACATTATCAAATACAGTCACAGGGGCCTGCACTTTATCGCACATACACGCAAATAATCGCAAGAGCATTAATATTTTGAACCAGTTCAAAAAGAACTTGCAAGTATAATCGCAGCTAATCACAAACATATCGCAATGATTTCAAAGCCCACCGCGCAGACTCGCACACTCTATTCGATCCGGAAAAACCATGTGACAATCACGGATCTGAACTATACTACACGCTTTAGTTATGCACGTCTTACTTTAGTTCAGATACGCAGTTGTCCGTCAGATCAGATAGAGGATAGTGTAGTGTACGATGGGCCTGCACATGAGAGACTGGCTTAACACAAAACATCAACAACAATAACAAAAGCAAGAATATCACGAAGCGTGCATCAACATAGACATAGTTGTCACCCGATGTTCACATTGTAAATAAAACGAAGAGAAACGTATTAAAACAACGTTCACATTAGCATTCAAATACAAAAATGGCAGTATTCAAGCATTTGTTTAAAATATGAATGTATTAATTGATATTTCGATCCAGTTCAATCGTCAATCGTTCGCTCGTAGCTGTACATTATCACAGCTACATATATATTCACAAACAATGCTCCAAATATTAACGTAAAATGATAGAAAAAACAACATAATATCCACTCTTTCCACCTGAAGAACCGATGCTTATAGAGTTAGATAGCGAGTGGAAACTTCCGTCTGATCTAGTTGGTGTTGTTGTATGTATTTCTTTCAGACAGGAGGGTTCCATCTCATAATATCCACCAGGGTGCTGTTCTCACCAAACCCAATTCTTCATTGTGATGTTGATGTTGTTGTTGTTGTTGTTGTTGTTTTGTTCACTTCCTCGTGACAATGAATATTCATCATTTGTGGTGTGTTTTCAACACTAGATTTCCTCCCCGCCATATCCGTTAGGTGTCAACCATCACCATGGTTTTTTTTTTCCACAAAATCTATCCTGAGATTTATTTCCATCCAGAGCGTCCATCCAATACAAAGTTTACATTATATAGGTGTAGTTTCACCAGACGAAAGTGTTTTTCTTTTAAAGTAATTGTCTTTACAATATACATTGAGGTGTAAATTTCTTACCATACCAAACAGTCACTCACAAACAAAACCGACCATCAGTGCATTTTCAATACGCATTTACATGCTCCTTTCCAAGTGTTAATTGTCCAATATGAGGTGCAGGTTAACCAGACCCCGAAACCACTCCAAACATATCCACTACTGGTGAGATTTCATTACACTGTAGTTTTCGTTCCTATATCCACTGCGGGGTGTGTTTCCACTAGACCTACAGCTACTCCATCAATATCCACTATTGGCGTGTTTCCACGAGACCAGAGTATTCCTTCCTGTGATATCAACTCCGCGGGGTTAACTTCAATCGGACCACAAGCCACTGCGTAATATCCACCGTGATTATGTTCTTTTCACCAGACCAAAAGAATACTCCAACAATATCCACAACTGGTGCGCTTTCATCAGACAGGAGTGTTTATATTAACACTTGCGTGTCTCGTTAGACCAAAGTGTTCCTTCCGACAATGTCCACCATAGGTGTGTTCTCATCAGACAGTTGCCCGGTGGCGTCGTGCACGTCTTTAATGAGGAGCCGCTGCGTCGGTTGTCGCTGCCAACACCCCAGCATGATTTTATACACTTCCTTAGGGCAGGCCTTCGGGCAGTCCAGGAGAATGCCGTTGTGAATATACTCTATCACCTGCAACGATGAAACAAAAAATTATAAATATTATTGCATGAGCACAGATAAGGGTTTGGGAGTAGAACTGTTTTCATAAGAATTTCTTACAGTCACTCACAAACAAAACCGACCATCGGTGCATTTTCAACTGGTGGTCAGAGCACCAGTCTTGGTTTTGATTTTGCTGGGATCCAGGATCCAGCTGGGACCAGCAAAATTAACTTGTTATAAGAGTTTTTTGTTGTTGTAATATCAGATCTCTTTATAACGAGGTTCCACTGTATTAGATTGATAATTTTGGTAATTAAGTTATTCATTTATTAATCCTTTCATTTCATTGATTCTCACCTCGTGATTTGACAAGCCGAACCAGGGCTGTTTCCCATACTCGAATATTTCCCAGAGGACTACACCATAGCTCCAGACATCACTCTCCACCGAGTACGTCCTGTAGATGATGCTTTCGGGTGGCATCCATCGTACAGGTAACATGGTGTGACCGCCAACCTGTCATCAGACAAATACAGAGAATATTTTCCATTGAATGTACAGAATTTCATACCAATAAATGCTTAACAAAATAAATGAAATTAGATTGGCAGAACAGTGCGTAGAACGACACCCCATAGCTCCAGACATCACTCTCTACCGAGTAATTTAGGGTGGCATCCATCGAACAGGTAACATGGTGTGGCCACCTACCTCATCCAGCCCCAGGACAAAATACAGAAGATATGTCCAATTGAAAGAACAGCATGTAAGGCCAGAATTACGCTCGACAAAACGAATACAAGGGGGGGGGGGGGGGGTGGATTGTTTTGCAGAGAACGACATAATATAGCTCCAGACACCACTACCCACCGAGTATGTCCGACTCCTATACTGTATATGATACTTTCTGGACAGGGTGTTCTAATGTAGCCGCAATATATTTCTCAGTTATTCGTGTTATAGGTTTACATGTTTTTCCAAGGAAACAAAATAAAATGAGATGGTACAAATTTCCCCCATGAATTTAGAAGTAAAACAAATAAAAAAGCTCAATATGGCATTTAAAATGAGAACTATGTTCAAGAGAGGAAAAGAAACACAAAAGGGACAAAATACTGGAATAATTATCATGGCACATGCCAAAGAGCGCATATTAAATTGGTCAACATCGGATGATTTAGCACAACCTTCTTCAAGACATTCTCTTCGAGACCTTTTGGAGGGTACAGCTCTGCCGTTCCAAGTTCATGAAAGGCGGTAGTACATACCCTGTAATAATCGGTGGAATAGACGTCCCTTGACATGCCGAAGTCTGCGATCTTGACGATGAGCCGGTCACCGACCAGACAGTTCCTGGTCGCCATGTCACGATGGACGAAATGCTGGGATGCCATGTAGACCATCCCTGCGGCGATTTGTTTGGCGATATACAACAGTTCCTTGACGGTCAGCGGAAGTAGTGCTTGGTTCTTGGTAAAACAGTCGGCGTCGGGTCCTCGTGACCTGGAAGTAAATAAAAGGAGAGGAACAGCCTGGGTTTAACAATTTATTCTGAAATTTAAAGTCATCCATATTTTAATGAAGTAATGGGAACACGTGGTAGAAAATTTCTGAGGTGATCTGTTTGGTAATGTACGGCAGTTCCTTTAAAACCATTCTTGTTTTGTTTAAATAAATACCAATCAAGGTAGTTTAAAACAGTCTTTTTGTAGCTTCCTTGTTTGCCAAATTGTCAAGTGTACAAACCAAAACAATGGACCATGCCTTGTAGTATACAGCCGAATAAACAACATGGATGAGGACATATCCATTATTACCCACTGCAGATGACCACGACAACCATCTCTGGTTTGAGGGACATTATTTGACCTGAGTACCTGATACTTATTAATAAAAAAAAATATACTCACTTGAGATAGTTGTTCAGATCGCCATTTTCCATGTACTCGAAGACCATAAAGAAGGGTTCCTGGTCGATGCATACGCCGTAGAAAGTGACGATGTTGTCGTGGCGTAGGTTCGTCAGGAGCTCGGCTTCGCGTTCGAAGTCCTTGCGGGCATCGCCCATAGAGGCGTCCTGTGATGGAAGGGAGGACTTTTGTTTTTTATTCGCAGTGTTACATTATAACAGGCTATTTCACTTGTTTATTTGTGTTGTTATTCCATGACCGCACCTCATCATCTTGTGATTTAAAAAGGTCGAACCAGGGATGTGGTAATGAAAAATGTCTGTATGACTTTAACGTTGTTTTTACTTGTAATTTGTGGGATTTGTAGCAAAGTGTTAACAAAGGTCTATCATTTCTTACATTGTCTTACATGGATATATATAGGAAAATCAATATTTAGGAGGAAACGGGTTAACATTCGCCGTTATATTGGACAGAACAAAATACATCCTCTTGCTTTATCATCTCCAAATAGTGTACAACAAAAAGAAAAAACAATATTTATTTTGAAAACAAAGTGCTGTAGGACTTCATAATGTTCATTGCTAGATACTATAGACGACACTTATCCGATACAAATATAACATGGAAGGTCTTTATTGATACATCTATACGGGTGTAAACCAAATACCTTCAATGTCTTGATGGCAACCATGGTAGGCCCGTCCTCAACGTCTTCACCAGGAAGGTGTTCACACTCTCCCAGACAGACCACGCCGAACGCTCCCTCACCAAGCTCGCCGATGAAGCGAATCTTGTCGCGGGATATGTGGTTGATGTTTGCTGAAGAGAAAGATAGAATTGACATAAACATGTGACATTTCAATTTATATTGGAATATTGCAATTATGTACTATCACTTTTATTTACACAAACTGCAGAGTGTTAGGAGATATCAAAAAGGGAGTATTAAAATCACCATTTTCCATTCCATTATATAAGAGTGATACAAAATTACAAATGATTCAAATAATCACACAAAAAAATCACCACAAAATAATCATAAACATCTCAGACCTTTATTAATATAAGAACTATGAAATAAACGAGGCGCCAACCGTTAAACCGTCAGTACAACAACAACAAAAAAAGAAGCGTTTTTAATACCAATTATTAATAACCAGGAACCTGGTGAAGCATGTATTAAATTTATTGAATGGATGGTAGTTAAGTCTTAGAGAGAGATCGGGTAAAACTGAAATATAATGGTAGGGGTTTTAAAAAGATTTGAAATCATTTTGATTATCAAAACCCATAACTTGATATGCAAAATTGCTGAATTAGTATTATGATGCAGCATAAGATTTGGTTAAATATCATCAAAATAGATTTGATGCAGTTGCTGATGTAAAATTGCCTAACAGTTTCAAATATCCAATTAATTTTGTTGAATATGTTTTATCCTAAGGCTACGAATGGCCTACAATAATGTTAACTCCAACTAAAAATTTAAGTTCAACTTAAAATCTTTGTGAACCCCCCCCCCAAAAAAAATTTTTAAACACATAAATAAAAAGAAATAAAAAGAAAAGAAGAAAAGGTACATTAAGGTGATCTTACTGTTGCCGAATCTGCGATCGGTGCGGGCGAGGTAGTTGGGATTCGGGATCATGTGAACAAGGTCGATGCGCTCGTCCCCACGCTTGTTGTCCAGCACGCAGGCCACCGACGTGAACGGAGTAGCGCTCCCGTCCATGCCCAGCGTTCGGAAACGTTCGCGCTTCTTCGTGTAGTACTTCCGACCAATCAGCAGCAGTATGCCCAGCAGGATGGCCGCGCCCACCGCGCCGAGTATGTACGCCTTTAAGGTGTGACGTCATCAAGCAGCGTCAAAGTGAAGGAAATGAGAGGAGGAGGAGGAGGACGGGGAGAATACAGATGGAAGATGAGGAAATGGAAGAAACAACGATAAAGTTAGTTATTTTATGTTGCCATCTATCAGAAACAATGCATTTTCAACCTTTTTTTAAACTTGAAAAATACTTTGCACTAAGGAATCTTGTAACTTTTCAATAACGAGTAATCAAAACGCACATTATGTTAAGGATACGCATTTGTGCTAGATACGGAACACATTGTATTAATTTAATGTTTACTTGTTTTAACAAATCTGTGTAATACACAGAGACAGTCACATACGGTGTTAGAGTTACATGTATTAATTTTGCTAATAAATCTTTGTCTTCGAAACAAATTACTAATATTTAATATTAAGTGTGTTAACAAAATCGCTATGATCTCCAATAAATCCAACTGTATATAATTTAATATCTAAGCTTAACACTATGAATAAAAAGCACAAAGACATTCTAATAACACACTAAACATCGCCAAACAAATATTGTATTCATCTATGGCACATGTATGGAACAATATAATCATATAATATTGACGGTCTTCCAAAATATCTAATTTCTAGCAGGAAAATATTGAAGGAAACACAACAAAAAAGTTCAATATCCATGTGAATCAATAATCATGAAGAAAACAATCCTCGCTTCTTTACATATAATATAGTCTTTCGACTATGCTCTGGCGTCTAATTGGCAGCAATATTACTGGCAAAACACAAACAAATATACAATAACGCGCGTACGATCAGTGGCCGTATTAACCCGTGTGATGGATAGCCTTTTCCTGCCAGTCGTTTCCGCCATTTAGACGGGAGGCTGTGTTAAAAGGCTATACTCTATATCATCATGGCCCCGTTGCAGAAAGGGTTACGATCGACTAGTGTAAAGTTGCAATTAATTGCAAGTCAGATTGAACCAGATTGCGCATTTGAATCAATCAGATTTGCGCATTTAAGTCACATGATCTGACTTCGATTGCATCTCTTTCTGCAACGGGGTCCAGTTGTGTTACTTTTAATATGGTGTAACGTTCAAATATTGTGACACTATATACGTACATATCGCATTTCAAAACTTATTACATCACCATTTGATAAGGAACGCCATTATCATTTGGAGGTTGATATTTATTTCCACACAACACATACATGTATACATTAGTGATGATATCAAACTAACATTAACCAGAAAGCCGTTGGTTAACCAATAAGAGAATAGATAAATTCATGTGTATAAAAGATGTATAGACATGTAAAGGAAGAAAACTGGTCAATAATCTCAACAAAACATGTACTGTACCAAATAACAGAAACATTAAATAATTTTGAAACGTCAATAACATTTTTATACCAACAGTTGTTTTTTTTTGTATACGAAAGGAAATCGAGTAGCCTTAATGGACTCATAATTTAGACATGGTAGTAGTATGGAAGATAGGGTTAGAGAAAAGATAACACACTGAAAAATAATAATAATTTCCTCAACTGCGAATTATTGACTGAAAATAAGCAACACAAAATCGGGAACCTCCCTAAAAGAGCGACAATCTTGATAAGTTTTGTATTTGAAAAGAAGGACAGTTAAACTAGTAATACAAACAATATCATCGTTCCGTTTTTTAGTCATTCTTTAGCAAATATAATCCTCTGGCGAAAAATCATAAAATATAATTTCATAATTTAAAAAAGGACAATTAAACTTATAATGAATACAATATAATTGTTCCGTTCTTTAGCCAGTCTTTAGCAAAACTAATCCTCCGGCGAAAACCCGAAAATAAATAGTCATAATTTACATTTCATGTACAAAACCATTTTGACAGAAAATCGGCACAGACGGCACAGTCAAATGCAGGATGGTGACAAATTTCAACTAAATTGCAATCGTGGTCACTTTTGTGATACTAAATCCCATTTTGTTAGAAGCAACATGATGTTCTATGATATATTCCTCCAATTTGTCAGTACTAAAAGTATTCATGTGGCCTAAAGCTACAGAAAAGGGGGATACCTACGTGCAATATATGGAAAACAATTATATTCAACTGTGTCACGAGATTCTGAGTAAACATGGAGATATAAATATAATGATATAATACTAAGTCATCATGAATCATGATGAATTATAATTAGATATCATTTCGTTACCATGGTTACTATCAGTTACTTTATTTTCATTTGGGAGGGAATGTGGTTTGTTAATTATAAACATGGTAAAATATAGAATACAAATGTATTTGGTATAGGAATGGTTCAACTTAAGGCACCGCTGATATACACAAGCTTGTATTTTGTTGTATTATACAGTACATGTATATCGCATATTTTTGTTGTTGTTGATATTTTTTCAAAAAAAAACTACGTAATATTACTGATTGCATGCACGTATCTGTGCTAATGGTAAAACGTGCATGGGGATAAATCGCACTGCGTTTTTCATACATGTATACAAACGCAAAGAAAAGAAAAGAAAACAAAAACAAAAACAACAACAACAACAGATAAGCTCTCTCGGGGCAAGGCTTTACTGTCTCCGTTGACATGGCAACCGATGGCACGAAAACGACATTTGCGTCTGATTCTTAACATTTGGGTATCACTCACGAATGGCTCTGGGGGAACGGTGTTAATATTCTAGAACCATGCACGATGCCATAATCGGTATCCTGATTCTAATATGATGATAAAACGACGGAGGAAATCGTAATGAGGTGCAACTGAAAGTGAGATTAAGTCATTGCGTACGCGAGCCTATAAAGTAGGAAGTATATCGCGTATTTCATGAACTCTATATTTAAAATGTCAGTGTGCTGTACGAAGTTACGGGTTAAGGGATGTTTCAAGCTGGACCAACAAGTGAGGAAAATAGAGAAGATTAAATAATTAAAAAAAACATTATACGAAACGATTCACATTAAAATCGCATATATAAAATCGGAAAACAACAGGCTGGCTATTAAACAAATACGACGGGGTTGAATATTAAAGTAAATATATCATAACTTCGAAGAACAGTGAGGCAACAGGTCACCGTCTAATGTACATAATATACTTGCAAGTAACTGCAACGTGAAATAACTATCGAGTAAATAACCCAATGCCATTCTAAAGATGATACAACAATTAAGCATAATTTTGAATGGTCAAGGGGCTAGCTTGATATTCTTTAAACTGGTCTATTCCAACTAATGTGATCCTACAAGTTAGAAATATAGGTGTGTATAGTACAATATAAACAAGGAATGAACAAAATGATCAAAAATTGGATCAACGTCATGAAATCAACCTTTATAAACGAAAGCCTAACTAACTCTTTCTACACTTAAACAACTCAAACCTAGTAACGATGGATAAAGGGATAACATTCAATGACTTTTAACCAATGCTGATGAAGATACACTACATATAAAACGAATAAATACTTATAATGAGAAGGTCCTATTACTCATGTACCTCACTGTGTGAATCTGTTAATTATATTACGCATATTATATGTGCTGGACAACGCCATTCAAACATATATATAGCGTTGACAATCATCATAATTATGCCTTTAAGAAAATAAAAGTCCCAATTGAGTGATTTGCACGCAATGTGTTTATGCTATACTGCAGTATGTTCTTGGTGTTACAAACGTGCTCCTGTGATTTTAATTTGTAATGACTCAAAGGGAACACTTTATTGATTATATTCCCATTTAAACAGAAGATAGCTGAGTAATGCAACACGGTGTTGGGTGTGGTTGTGTGATATAACTCGCACTCTGATCTGATATCTGATATATTATAATCTGAGATATCTGATAGATATGTTAAAAAGAAGATTGTAACATTTGGTCAAAAATAAACCCGTAAACTGGGAGCACAATTGAAAAGATGTGCGCTGTAGTCAATAAGTATATATGTTTGGCTGTGTTTCAGATCTAACGATTTTTGTTCTTTATATACCACCTGCATTTTAGACAGCCTTGCCCCACATATGCATAATGCATATAACCACCGATGATTGTGTGTTATCGGCTATAACACTCGTGGACATAATAAGCATAAAGTCAATACGAGATACAGTATGTCATATTGAGGGAATTGATTATTCTCGCTTCCCGTCTGTCAGTGGGATATTTTCCCCATCAGTTTGTCCCCGAGCAGAATCAGGAGATTTTAAAAATAACATCTTGGATGCAGAATAAATTAAACAATCGCCATGAGCTATACACGAGTTGAAAAGGAAAAAAAACACGAACACAAAAGCACGAATGTCATTATCGTGTCATCGGTTGCTAGGCAACGAAGGAGTCCTTGTCCGTGAAGAGTTTGCTGGATTTTGTTTTTGTGATGTGTGCGTGTGCACGTTAAGTGAATTATGATTTAATCTCTATGAATTACCATAAGCACACGCGTTGTGCAATCATTCGACATCAATCAAATGATGTCATATAGTTTGGTAAAGTGATGCGATAAAATACATACAAAATAAGGAAAGATATTTTTATACATTTGTGATTAAACCTCTATAGGAATTACTATTGACACACGCATTGTGAAATCACTCATAATAAATTAAATAAAGTCATATAGTTTCGTAAAGAGATTCGATACAATGCATATAAATAATGAAAGGTTTATAATTATGTTGCCTTTGAGGAGTTTAGTACCAGAACAATTTCAGCCAAGCCAGAAATAAAAGACTTCCCGGTATATATAAAAAAAAAAAAAAAAAAAGTTCAGTGCTATCATGAGCGATATAAGAGTGTGCATTGGATATAAAAGTGATGTGCGAGTATTGTGTGATAAATCCTTTCCGTAACAATTGGGGGCTTGTTCGGGAGTCGTATACCCGTGACCTACTACGCACACATTCGGTCTCGCCGATTTGGTTTTCCCAGCGTGACTTCAGTCAACCAGGCTGTAGCCCAGTAATGTAGCAGGACCTAGCTAACTCATTAGTGGAGCAGTCTTCTATATTTATTTGTTTGTTATTATTTTGTGTCCCTTTTCTATTGTAAACATATTTTGTTTTTGTCATTCAATTAAGGGTACAGTGAGCACGTGTCGTTATGCCTCACACTGCTGACCTGGGGGTGTTTCACGAAGATTCTAAGTTGGACTTAAATTATGGTAGGTCTTTTGTAGCTTTGTAATAAAACTCATTTAAACGAGAAAACACACATATATTTCAGACTGTTAAGAATTTGTCAACCAAAAACATGACATTTTTACTGACAATACAAAATGAAATATTGATATGATGATTTTAACCATATTCTATACTAAGTTTGTTTAAAAGAAGTTTACAAATTTTACATAACACGTTATGGCTTTCCATAATTTAAAGTACAACTTAGAAGTTAAGTTCAACTTAATATCTTAGTGAAACACCCCCTGGCCGTTCATACTCACATATATTGGCGCCTGGCGTACATCAGAAGGAGGGGGGAAGGTTGGCAGTATAGAGGCGCTACCACGGTCTTCGTACGGAGGTATGAGGACTTCACGAGGGGGAAGAGACGCCAGACAAACGAACAGAATAACGAACAAAAAGAGACACAAATATTTACCAGTAGTGCACGAGATACACACAAATTTCACTTAAATTGCACAAGACCGCACGTTTTACGTAGTAAGGCACAAAAGGGTTCCGTTGCAGAAAGAGTTGCCATCGATTGCAAAATTGCAATTAGTTGCAAGTCAGAATATATGTACATTATAACCAATCAGATTTGCGCATTAAGTCACATGTTCTGATTTGCAACTAATCCCAACATTACAATCGATTGCAACTCTTTCTGCAACAGGGCCATGGAGTGAGATATAGAGTAGACGTTTTTACAATTGGGTGTACATTTTTGTAGGGTGGAGATGCCAGATTTCGTCCGTTTGAGAAAATGTAAGAATTCATTCATCCAGCCATTTTCGATCAAATCTCAAGCACTCAATGTTATTTGTGCCGTCATTTTAAAAGGTGGATTGACTTTGTATTGACATTAAAGTGATACTTTGGGCAAGACTGACCCAGGATGTGGGCGATATCTGGCAATGGACGAATTCTGGCACCAGTACCCTGAATGAGAAGGACGAGTGGATTGAAGGAGCAAAGTAAAAATACAAATGTGACAGGTATTAGTTACACATTTATACAAAAGCAAACTGATAAAAACAGCAGAGCAGGACAAAAACGACTGTTAGAACATCTGGGCCCCGTTGCAGAAAGAGATGTAATCGATTGAAAAGTTGCAATCAATTGTAAGCCCGATCATATGACCAAATGCGCACATCTGATTGGTTCTAATGCGCAAATGTTCTGACTTGCAATTAATTGCAACTTTGCAATCGATTGCATCTCTTTCTGCAACGGGACCCTGTACATACGTTTTGAAAGAATGATAAGAAAGGTGATCGTACATGAAAGAAGATTACAATGTTATACCATCATGCATATCATTACTGAGTTAAACAAAGCACACAAACTAAGAACCAGACAGACACCACACCGCGCATGCTCCGTGTGGCGGGAAGGGGCATACGTTGGGGAAAAAAAGTATGGCAAGCCACCATGGCAAAACAAACGCGCATTGCCAATTTCTCCATTCACCTCGATGAAGTCGGAGTGTTTTGCGTATACTCACAGGCACTGTAGAAAGTTTGCTGGATGGGTTTGAATTGATCTTGGTTGCTTCTTTGGCGTCCGGTGTCAGAGGCGGTTTTTTCGAGTGATTCGGACCCCCTGTCGCTGGTGAATTTTGTGTGTATGGCGCGCCTGATATTTTGGTTTGTAATGTTTAGTTTGAGAAGCCCCATCGTTACCAGGAAGATAAGAAACATAGGGAGTGAGAGAGAAAGAAAGAGAAAAAAGGTGGAGATAGAGAGTGCGCGCCATCACCAGCATTCCAATGAAAGATGAAGAAATTGTGGAGGTGGAAAAAAAGTTAGTAAAAATGAACGCACACCAAATCAAACCAATAAGTTAATGAGTTAGTTAATTAGAATGATAATTGTGTTAATCAAATCCATGCGTTATGATAGAAATATGTAACATACTCATGAACAAAATGGTCATGTTAGTAAACATCTAAATCCAAACATTTCATGTAAGCATTATTGTTAATGTGTAAATGATGAAATCTTGACGTATGAATAACGCGATGCAGCCACGTGATGTTAAAAGATTAGTATAAAGACACATTCATGCATCAATGTCAACTTCATAATATTATGCTAATGATACTAATCTTCAAATTACAATATGCATTAGTTAATAGACATTATAAATTAAAGTATCCATACGGTTAATTAAAGCCAAGACTACATTCTATTATTGCATATGTTCGTGTCTATACAATATAAATAAACACATTACTATGTATTAATTGGGAACTAAATTCAAGTAATCAACTGATTCCAATGGAAACAAAATAATGTGTCTCGTGTTATCACGATATTGTATTACTCCAGAGTTTTTTTCTTATCATTGTCCACTCACTCGTCCATTCAAACAAGATTTAGAATGTTATTTATAATTACAAATCAAGATAATTACAGATATGATAACATTCAAACTGGAAACCGTGTACGCATGTGCGTAGGACGTTTGGTTTATAGGCAATCGTTGTTCAAAAAATTAGTTTTCAATAAATAGATAGGTTGATAAACGCTTCTCCTTCCAGTGATAAGTTCCGAGAGTGATCAATTCCTGGGCGTGTATATATTCTGAAAACGATTTTAAGTTAAAATCTATTTAATCTACGTCATATCTACGTCACTAAAATATTACACTGTATGGAATAGCGATTTGCCAAAAATATATTTTAGTGACGTAGATATGACGTAGATAAAATAAATGTTAGCTTCAGAATATACGCCCAGTAATAATAACAATTACAAAAACAAAATAAAGAAGAATGAAATAGAAAACTTACCACCACCGTCGAAGAAGATGGCGCTAAGGTTCTTGCTGGCCGTGCCGATGTTGTTGGACACAACCAGCGTGTATCGCCCGTTGTCGTAGTGCGACGGGAGGAGGAACACGAGGCAGCCGTGGAGCTGCCACGCGGTGGTCGACACCTCGAAGTTCCTCATCTGCGGGTGCGTGTTGTAGGTGACGTTTCCATCTCGTTGGTTGTAGTGCAGCACGCGGGTGCCGTTGTGGTACATGGTGACGTCGGGCACGGGCATCGCGGTGACGTCGAACTCGATGCAGTGGTGAAACCGCTTCACCGGACCCTCAAAACTGTTGATGCGAGGAGCGGCTGGAGGGGGTAAAAAGGGTTGGAGGGTGATAGATGTAATACAATAGAAGATAAACTTCATTATCATCACCACCATCAATTTAGATGTTAGATGCTGTTAGAATAAAATAACTGTTAAAGATCGCCGTTAGTAGATATTGATTTGTCTTTATGGTTAAATGAACACAAATATAAAAAAATAACTGATATCACAACCAATATAGTAGACAACCATCATCATCATCATCATCATCATCATCATCATCATCATCATCATCATCATCATCTTCAGCATCATCATCGTCGTCATCATCATCATCTTCATCATCCCTCAAATTCCTCATCAATATGCTCACTTTGCACAGCAAGATTGATGGCGGCGGAGCTCCATCCCGCCACGCTGCTGACGATGCACTCGAGCAGCCCGCTATCCTTGTACGAGGCGTTGTAGACGATGATGTCCTGGCGGGAGTCGCTCACGTTGATGATCTCGTACTCCGAGGTGAGTCGGCTGACGTCCCACCGAGGCTGTGGGTGGGGCTGGCCCTCCACGTGGCAACTGGCGTTGAACGTGTCACCATCTCTGATCACAAGTTTCTGTGGTAACACCCTCACCGTTGGCACCCCTTTAAAAGATCAAATTTGAAACTTTAATTAGGATTTATTTAACTAATTTATTTTAACCTGATGGTCCTATTATAAAATAAATGTTTACGACAAAAACTGTGATACCTCTTCTCAATTGTTGTGAACAGATAATGCCTTATAAAACAAATAACAATTTAAGTATTTTTCTCAATCATAAAATGGAATAAAGTATGAAGTATCACGCTACGTTCAAAGTCAAAGCTATTTTTGTAGTCATCGGAAATATGAATATCAATTGTATTGAAATACTTGTCACTTTTAAACGTGTGGTATCTTATAGTGCTATACTTTAAAGGGATAGTTGAGTTTTGGTAGAGAGGGTGCTACACAAAATATTTTTTTGTGAGATAATGAAAAACTGAGTGTCAAATTTGAAAGAGCATACAATTTTAATGGCAGAATAAACTTTATTTGATCAAAATCGGTTCAGAAACGGCTGAAATATCCATAAACATCACCATTTGTAATAAATGTGGGGCCCCACAAAAATTCAATAAATTTGAACGAACCGTTAAAATTCGTTTTAAAATGCTTCCTCTTTTCAAAAAATTTCCAAAGAGGTTTTTAGATAGTTGTTGATTATCTCTCTATCTAATCACTATTTCAACAAAACATCACATGCACAATATTTTATTTAAAATGGTTTAAACAAATGCATTTTTTGAAAGCACCCTCTTTAGTTTAAACAGTTCTTTTTGAATGATAACAGGCTTTTTACTTAGTCGTTTGTAATTGTTGTATTCCTTGTGAGCATGGTGGAGTTATAATTATTAGTTTGTAATGTAATGGTGCAGGTTTTGGTTACTAAAATTCAGTTTGACTAAAACTGTGCTCTCTCTACCAGAACTCAACTATCCCTTTAACATGTTTAAGTAGCAATATTTTATCGTCATATATTTGTTTACAAATAAGTTCTCCGCGCAGTTGTGTGGATACAGATTGCATATTTTTAGTGAACAAACAATAAACATTCATTAAATAAGTAATAACAAAGTCAAACCCTGAATATGATTTCATATTACCTAGTATTTAATATGTTCGACAAATAGTGTAACGTTAATACACTATTATCGCGCTAAATTATACTTGTATTGATTTGCGCCGACTCATATGACGTCATTTATAATATAATAGGACACACCGTATACAAACTAATGCGCCAGAAAGGCGCTATGAATTATAGATTAATAACGCCGAAATAGAGACTTGTTCAAATAATAAAGTCATAATTTGCTTGAATATCGGCAATCGCTGTAAATAAAAACCTAATAAACAGGCAGTTTATTGAACATAATTGAAGCAAAAGTCTATTTTCGTAAAATGTCACGAGTTATTGAAGGGCGCGTACATGTATTACATAATTATGTAAGTATTGAAGAATATACAATAAATACATGCAGTTCGAGGAAAAACTGAAATGCAATATAATGTGATCTTTTTTTTTTACAGGTGAGAACGTACTATAAAGGTTTAACGTGAATAACAAATACACTACGCAAAGTATAATATGCAATTGTTAAAACATTACGCCATTGGTAACTTCTTAATAATTAATTCTTCTTGCTAAAATCTGTTACCGACCATGGTGTCGTATAATGAAGTTAAAGGGATCTAGGATCTTTGTTGACAAGTGTTAAAATTGATGAATGGTAGATAAAATGTATTTTGTTGCGATCTGATATTTCCACTGATTCTTGTGTAAAGATTTCACGTTAAATGGACATTATATGGCCAACTAATGGGCCAAAATGCCAAGTGATAATCGCTAACTCATTGCACAGACTTTTGTACAGACTTATAGTTTTCCAGTGGATAATTAAAAAATCCGAACACTTCGATCGTGCATATCTTTTGAACGAAAGGAAAATTCGAAAAACGGAAACCTGTTCAATGCTTCTCTCTGTAATACGAATGCATCAACGCATAAGAGAACCACTAGAGTTTCAAGTAAGATTTGTGGATTTGGACAATGTTATTAGATCCCTTTAAGGCATGGCATTGATGCTCATTAATTTGATGCCGCCTACGCACATTATGCTACCCCGCCCTACTTGTCCACACTTTCCCCCGAACTTGTCTACCATTTCTACGTGCCACTGAAAATATAACGTACATTAAACTGAAAAATGAAGTTTTAACATGACTTTGTGTGAAATTTATTTCCTTTGTTTCAATCACAAATAACCGAATTGTTATCTTGTGTACTTCCAACAGTTAGATACGGTGTAGTTATAAAATGAGTGTCATTATTTTGTATGTAAACATGCACGCCAAGTTAATTGTCGCCCCGATCTACTTGACTAAACTTACGCATTGCATATCTGTAAAACCCTATTTTGACCCCTTCCCTATATATATGGGAACCTGGTGGGCTAGGTACATAGTCGAAAGGAATGGGTTAAAGGGGTAGTTCAGTTTTGGTATAGAGGGCGCTGCACAAAATAATTTTGTGTGAGATAATGAAAAACTGAGTGTAAAATTTAAAGGGGCGTACAATTTTAATGACAGAATAAACTTTCTTTGATCAAAATCGTTTCAGAAACGGCTGAAATATCAATAAATATATCCGATCGGAATAAATCTGGGGCCCAGACTTATTCGATGATTTAAAAAAAAAGAAATGCTTACACTTTTTCAAAAATTGTCAAAAGATGTTTTAAAATAGTTGTGGATGATCTCTCTATTTAATCATTATTTTAAAAAAACATCAGATTCATAGCTTCGTTTTAAAATTGGTTGAAACCAATGCATATTTATAGAGCGTCCTATTGTGTTTTAATGGCTCTTTTTTAATGATCTCATGCTTTTTACTTGGTCGTTTATTAATTAATGTTTGTATTAGCATGTTCAATATGTTTTTCTTTTCTTTCTATACAGTGGATTTGAGAAATGCTGCCTTTGCGCCATTGTGCGTACACATCAAGGTGTTAACTCACTCTTGTCTATATGTATCACTGGAACTCATTACGTAAACTAAATGAGATCCCTCAATTTAAATATGATTATGTTAATACCCTTTATATTTCCACTAGTATCAAAACAGTTTTAATTCTAACATGTATTACTTACAAGTTACGACAGTTTGGTACAGTAAAGTTGAGAAATGATGTATGTACTGCCAGTGTGCGTATATTTAAAGTATTACCAAGCTCTACTATAGTTTACGTGTTACTACATCTCAAGCATGACGTAAAATAAATGGTAACCCCCTAAATTAGAACTCTCGATATGAATATATCTTCAAATTTGTAGTATTACTTACGACAGTTTGGTACATTGAAGTTGAGAAATGCCGTCTGTGAGCCATTGTGAGTACACGTCAAGTTGTCTCCCAGTTGCAGGTCCCGATGTGGTTCCCGAAGCCAGTTGTTGGAACAGTCGCTACATGCCAGCGGATTCCCCGAAAGTAATCTGGACAGAATTGGGACAGATAACAAAACATGGAAAATATTTATATATTTTTATATAAAGTTATCGTGAAGAAGAATTGAGAGTAAAAAGAACATGGAGATGGCGAGAGATGAGGATGTTATTAGTATCATAATCATATTCTTTTAAAACACGATTTACGAGAAATGCTTCAAATCGTTTTAACAAAAGCGGGCCCTGTATGGCCAAGTCGACATTCTACATTAATGGTTTGGCATGTTGGTGATGTTATACACAGTGAATTATATATGTTTGCAGTTGGTTTGAGATAACCTGAAACCTGAAACCAGGGCCCGAATATTCCATGCAGAATGTTCTGTTTTAAAATTGTATTATAATATATGCGTGGGGCTTAACACATTTGATTCTTTTACAAACTATTTATCTTGCTTAAATCCACGAATCCTTTTATGGCATCTGCGAAGGTCGTCTAGGTTCCCCCGGAAACTTTCCTAGATCTTACCTCAATTAATGTGAGACAATTACACTATTGTCTCTTAGCCCCTTATCTTAGCATTTCTTGAAATGTATACGTGTTTTCCACCGGGTCCAAGAGTCGGATATGGAAGGCCAAACAGTACATAAAACGCGAACGTATTACGTACGCAAGCCGGTGTAGAGGGCCAGTTAGCCCCCCGCAGTATGAGCCCCCACACGTAACCCTAAATCCGAGGATACATATGCTAAATTGACCAATCACATTTCGTTATTCCGCGGTTGCCAAGGTCATGTCGAGGTCACGTTTCAAAGTTAGATACATTTAAAGGGTACCACCATCCAAAAATAATATTCTTATAAATGAAAGGTAACATCTTTAGTATTCCATTCCATCAACAAGTTCACAAAAATATGTTTCCAGAAAAAAAATATATAATTGGAAAACGCATCACCATTCTAAAACATGCGTTCATGCGTACGAGACTACTTTGTCCAGAGCGAACGAATCGCCCGGGATTCTATTGTCTCCAAACGTACGCGTGAATAGCATTGGCGCACTCGCAAATGTTTGGCCCGTACGGAACCAGGAAATAGTAGTGGTTCCGTAAGTGGTGGAAATTAATTGCTTTGTTTATGAATTACACAACCCTTTGCAAAATGTTGGGTATCTATTTGATATCACAAAACGGTACCAAAACCTATATTTATGTTTTGTTCTTTGCCCGGTGGTCCCCTTTAATGCAACGTTGCTTCGTTATCATGATAATGGTTACAAGTAAGGTTTAAGAGGATTACATCTAGTAGTTCACTAGGTTCATCATACAAATGGTAATCAACAACCGTTGCATACTGAATTCTGATCAGTTAAATTGGTAATGTATTGAGGGGGGGGGGGGGGGGGGCTTCAGTGTTACATTTAGTTGCTTTTGCATGCATATCCGCGGTAGCTTTAAAAAAAAACTATTTTCAGATACACATTATAGAAACGTATAATCATGTCCGGTCAGGCATTCCATATTCAATCCACCAACGTCCTACGTGCGAACCACTGCATGGGATCTCTGGGAGGAAGCCGTAACCATGGCAACAGGCTCTCTTTCAATGCATGCAATCACCCTTGGGCAACATTCAGTGGGGATGCTCAACTGTTACTTACAGCTCATGAACAATGGAGTAGTCAGTAATGACCTAGAAGGAACGGTGATGGGGTGGGGATGGGGGACAAATATATTATGCAATCAATTTTATCCCTGTGATTGAAGAACAGCCTGGGGGTTCCAACATTTGAAGAAAAATCCGGCATTGATTTCTTTGTAATATTCTCCAAAGGCAAAGGAGGGGGCGGCGACGCCCCACTACTCCTAAACTATTACTTACAATTCGTTGAGCTGTTCTAGATACAGGAAAGGCTCCCAAGTTAGCGACTCGATGCGGTTGTGTCGCAGGTCCCTGTAATGGTGTTAGAAGAAAAACAACAGTGAAAATTCCCCGAAGTCAACTTTAAACCTTGAATTTCAATACCTCGGGAGTATTGTAAATATATATATATGTATACCTTTTGAATCAATAGTTCAACCTTCAAAATAAACGCTGCAAACGCAGCAAGAACAACAACTACTAGAACAAACTAACTACAACAATAACAACAACAAAAACAACATTTCCTATTTAAAGGTCAACTTTTAAGTTCCTCGTGAATATATGTATCTCATGAGGCATCGACATGATCGAAGAAAAAGCGTTACATATAAAAACAACAAACAACAACAAACGCGTATCTGTATTGAGTTTCCACAAAGTTAAGAAGTAACACTCTAATATCACAGGGGCTTTATGCAAACCGTAAAAAGTAAATCCATCGTGAGCTGAGCATGATGAGGGTATCAAGTGGATTTAAGAATTTAATTTAGAGCTCCGTGCTCTCAAAGCCGATGGCAGTTGATACGAGATCGAAAGACAAATATAATCACGGATACACGTAGTGGTATAGTCTCTCCAATTTCTTCAAAAAGTTTTGTATGCCATCCTACAGAATATTATTTTCTAGTGATAGTTATACAGTTTGAATAATATCGCATTTGGATAAGAATATCCTAAAAACCCCCACTTGAATTCGATGTTTAAAAAAACAAAACTAAAACCCTATATGTTTGGACAAAAAATTATACTGAAACATCATCCGAAACATTAATTTATTCATATTCCGCTACAGATTGAATGCGTGTTATACAATAAATTAAATTTCTTCACAAAAATCTAGATGTTGTATTCGATTATTCGAGCATATAAGAACGTCCATCAAATAGTTTTGTTTTGAAAGTTGTTTGCTCTACTTCATATTATGATGATAAAATATGAAAACCATACAATTCAATTTAAATACAATTATCACGTCGCTACTGTAATTGTATACTCACAGCGTCTTTAAGTTGAGCTTTAGAAAACTGTGTACGTGTATATGGCTCAGGTTCGTGTCTCTGATTTCTCTGAAAAGATGGAGGAAAAAAATCGAAACAAACAATATTAAATAATGGGAATATTAAGAAACGAAGAAACATATGAGTGTTGCAGAGTAATATATCTTTTTTAATTTGACATGTTTAGGAATATAAAAATTATCGTCCGTGTGCACATAAACCTAGTTATAAAGGACAATGCAACTCGGGTAAACGGTTGTATTCTCTATAAATTACTCAGTTGAAAATGTGACAATGAAGAAAGTAAAAACAGAATTGCACCAGAAATAATTATGGCAAGTTGACCACAACTTGACAGAATGCGTTGCCCATACGGTATCCTTTTTTTGGCTGGACGCCATGGCCCTGTTGCAGAAAGAGTTGCAATCGATTGTCAAGTTGCAATTGATTGCAAGTCAGAAAATATGCACATTTGAACCACAATCAGATTTTTGGCATTTAGTCACATGATCTGACTAGCGATTAATGAATGGCAACTTTACAATCGATTGCAACTCTTTCTGCAACGGGACCCTTGACTGTTCAAACTCTTAGAGATTGTTCCTCATACACATGCATATTCAGTCTCTTATAGTGGAAAACACCAACAGGGAAGATTGGAGGTTGTGTGTGAAGTACGCGTGCACCCATAGCGGGTAGCCGTGCTGGAATTCTCCCCAGGGAGTGGACAGTTTGCACGTCAAGCGTGGATTGATTGTAGGTGTATGTTTTTATCCGACCACCGGAGTAACAATTATACTACGCCTTGAGCATCTCGATATCGATGGATATCTTGCGCTTTATGAATACTCGGTATTATTATAATTACTATTATTTGTTATAAACAAAGTTACCGTAACAACTAATACAAGATAGTAAATAATTATAAGTTCACAACGTTACCTCTACAAAATATAATCTTCTACCTTCTCTCTAAATAAAAACAACAACAAATATATCAGTATCTTTTCAGGGTAAATTGCGAACGTCAAGGAGGTGAAATCGATTTCATAATAATCAATATCGAGTACGAACAAGGTGAGGTTCTTGTTAGGAACAAAAAAAAATAATATTATAGCGAAACACGGATATTCTGGTTATTTATAAATCGAAGAAACAAACATAATTTTAATGATGTATTTCTGTATTCATAACAGGAAACAGGTGTAGCATGTTTTTACTCTATAACTACAGTCAAACCTGTGTATAGTGACCACCCAAGGGAAACAAGAAAATTGGCCACTATAGGCAGATGACCTTTATAGACAGGTGGCCACTGACACGGTTTGACTGTATAATATGGAACATGAAATATGGGGTTGAAAAGTCGTGCCATATTTGTTGCAAATAGAGCGTGCTTCAATAATAAGTTTCTCGAATTTTATGTTTCCTTTGTAAATTATTGTAGATATTGTTATCCTAAAATCAGTATAATATTTCTTTATATAAATTGTTCATCTAATTTGCTCTTGCTATTGGGCGTCCTTTCGAATGAGATCGTTTGCATTGCTCGTGCAAGATTCCCGATGCGCAGGTGATGCGATGTATCTATCAGACTGACATGGCAGTGACCGCTGAAGCATAGGCGGTGGTTCCTGCCAAGGATTTCCAAACTTTATGTTATAGGACTGGTATTTATCCCCATGCAGGTGGGGCGGATGCGTACATCAGACGCGCGGTGCCATCTTGCGAACGTCGCTGACGTAAATATCAAGAGGAAATAGAGAGGGTTGTTGAATCAAGAACTTATTAATTTATGTTATTTGGATCCACAAACAATCAAAAATACAGGATCCTATACAAATTAAATTGGATGATCATCAAATTTTACAAGTGGATGATACCTTTAAATATTTGGGCGTCTGCTTAGATTCCACACTAAATTGGAAAGAACATGTGAAAAAAATAGGTACAAGAATTGCCCTTCTGCTCTTCTGCCCTTCTGCTCCTATCTATTTTGAATGATTTAGTTGATTGGTCACAAAATATTCTTTCAATGTTGAATTTGTATTTGTACAAATATGTATTAGTACTTCTTTGTTTATGTATCTATGTTTTGTATATTATGTTGTAGGGCCTCTGCGAAAAAGCAGTGCTCCGATCACTGACAGAGCTACTCTACTGAACTAAAAACGAATAAATAAATAAACATGGTGGGAAACACATACTGGCTCAGTGTTATGTTAGTGCGCACAAACTTGCGCGAATTTCGCGAATACTGAATTCGCGAATACTGAATTTCGCGAATACTATGAATCCTTTTTAGAAAAGACACAAGCAAACGTTAAATCAAGAACTTTGTTTAATATGACGTTAAACTGGACAGTCCTTCATAACAATGTGTGCCCAGATTGGAAGGGGGAGGAAGGGGTTGCTCCGCTTTCAATATCCTTTGATGCGCAACAAAACACTGAAAGTTCAAGGGGAAAGGACGGAAAGGTGATGCTCAAGTTTTCCCGCCTTTTTCTGCATGTTCCGGTAAACGCCGGTAGGTTGGTCACATACACCATGTTATGTTTACTATGATACTATACCATAACTTCTGCGTGAAGACTTTCACAAGACGCATACTAGAGGAAAAAAACGTATTATTCACACATCAATTCTCCTAAAGTCTCAGGCGGCAAAAAATAGCTCTTTACGTTTCACTTTCTTCAAGTCTCTCGCGAGAAAATGGCAAGTTTTCACGGCTCACTTCCTCCGCAGTATCTCCTGTGTCTTCCAGCGCGGAATTTATTCAACTCGAATCCGGAAATGAACAAGTCAACCATATTGGTTTCTTCTTCACGGCACGCGCAATTTGACATTTTTGCTCCGCGTCGCCGGCTCCCCGTCGCTGAACCCCTTCGAGTGCGCGGGGGAAAGGGGGAAAGACAGAGGGAGAATGGAAGATAGAGAGAGAGACGAGAAAAGGCGCGGAAAAATACATGAGGCGATGTTATAGCCCGAGATCGAAATTGGGGTTTTCGTAGATGAATTCGACTGTGAAAGATTCCACGCGCGTTGACATCATTACACGGGCGTATGCCACTCGCGAAGCGATGCTTGCGGTTAATAAAAAAAATATATATATATTTATTCGCTCACCTTAGTATGTTGGCCCGTTCATCATTATAAAACGTGGAGTTGGGGAAACACATGGTTATTCCCCATATTTAGAATCAGTTGTAGCTGTTCGTGCCATTATTTTTGCCATAATACTGCAATACAAGAATGCTAATACTTATTGTATACTCTATATGATTATGATGTGCCAATTTTGTTTCGTAAATATGTATATATTTTGTTATTTTCTTATTGGCAATGTAAAGTTGTGAAAGTCATACAATCTCAAATACCCCAATTGGGTGACAATAGAAAATAAAGACCACTGTATGCCATTGTCATTGTCCAATTGTCATTAAGTGTCATAGTCATTGTCATTGACATTGTCATTGTCATTGTCATTGTCAATGTCATCGTCACTGTGATTGTCACTGCCATTGTCACTGTGATTGTCACTGCCATTGTCACTGTGATTGTCACTGTGATTGTCACTGTGATTGTCACTGTGATTGTCACTGTCATTGTCAATGTCATTGTCACTGTGATTGTCACTGTGATTGTCACTGTGATTGTCACTGCCATTGTCACTGTGATTGTCACTGCCATTGTCACTGTGATTGTCACTGTGATTGTCACTGTGATTGTCACTGTGATTGTTACTGTGATTGTCACTGTGATTGTCACTGTGATTGTCACTGTGATTGTTACTGTGATTGTCACTGCCATTGTCACTGTGATTGTCACTGTGATTGTCACTGTGATTGTCACTGTGATTGTCACTGTGATTGTCAATGTCATTGTCGAAAAGTATTTAGCATTGAGGTACTAGTCCAGCACCCTGATATCATTATTTGACAATCTAACTCTTTGATATTTACATGTAATACTGTTCTTCTACTATGCATTTCATACGAACATAATGTACATAAAGATGCCACCGCGGAAACCAGAATTCCCTCTTCTATATAGTTCTTTGTTTTTGCTTGTCCTTTGAATACAATCCTATTTACAAGCCTGTTATTTCATACAACCTTTTCAGTTGTCATCATCATGCTCATACTAAATTCCCCCTTTTCTTCAGATATCAGTGAGTTAATGGATCACTTTTACCAACAGTGCGTTTAAGCGGACTCATATATCCGAGAAACGCCGTTTGCACGCGTGTTCCAGGCTAATACTTGGTGAAGATTGGTGAAGATTATCCCGCGACACACGTTTCAAAACGCGGTTTCTGGGCTTACAGACGAGTCTAGTTAAACGCGCTGTACATGCTGTACGTGACATTTTCCTATCATCACCAGACGATCTTTGCCTTGGTGGGGCCTCCCCGTTACTAAGATGGTCGATAATTCTGGGAGACTTCGGGACCGTGGATCGTTCTCGCTAAATGTTTGCACCATTAACATGATTTATAAGCTCTCGCACGGCGGTAATAGCTGACCATGGTCATGATGGTGGTCACATTTACCATGTAGTTACGATATGATGTTTTTCTAAGTTTATACTAGCATACTTAACAGGTTAAGTCGACAAATACGTAGGAATGAGATAACATTTATAATGCCTTGTCCAAGAAACAAAGATGACACATGCAGGCTCTTCAGAAGAAAGTGAAGAAATAGTTAGTAGATTGTAATCGTAAATTAACAGTAAATAATCCCCTTTTGTTTTAGTACAATGATTACATGACTAACGTAATAACTTCAGCTTGGATACTGCTTTAATCACTTGCGTTTTAAGTACCAGCCGATCAGCTCTAATTTTCTGATACATCAAGAGTGTCATCTCTTAAAGATGGTTCGGAATCGTAAATCAGACAATCGGTGCATATATTTTTTACATTTTCTCATTCCGTTACTTATTGAACTCATTCGTATTTCCATGCCATGTTTACCTCACCTCATCTCATCTAGCCCGTAAACCTCTGGTTGATCACAGAGGCGCCACCTGGCAACCAACGTCTACCCACCTTTAATTCTGTTCATTGGACCTCACGTTTTTTAGTTTTAAATAATGTGTTCGAGAAAATTATGTCCAGCGTTTATTTATAATTCAACACTTCCGTTCTGTCTGCAAAGTACAAGGACATCACGCCACGTTTTAGGCGAAAGGTGTACATTTTTATTTTGAGCAACCAAGCATTATTTTGTTCTAGGTGCGTGCATTGTGTTAGTTAAAGGCTAACTTAAATAATTGAATCGTCTGCACGCCAATGTGCACTCGTTCGCTATCGGCGGGCGGGGAAAAAAAAGTCTTCGAGGTGAGATGAAATGGTGCATGAAGGTTGGCGTGTGATTTGAGAAGACAAACAAAAAATAAAGACCTGTCTGTGGAAATATGAATTTAAATACTGATGAACTCATAATATAATAGATCCTGTTAAATCTCTGAACGAACTCAATTCGGTCGTTGACATAATAAACTTTTAACCAACTTAAAGGAGGTTTGTAGGCATTTGCAATGTTTGCAATGTTCCTCACGTTTATCTTCAAACACCAACACTATTATACGTTTACATTTTCGTCGTGATAATATAGCATCGCCTTCTCACTTATTCAATCGAAGCGGGATAATTTGAAACTTCACATACACACAAAATGTGACTTCACATACACACAAAATGTTTATATTCGTGTAACTTGAGTACAGCAAGGTCCAGTTATCGAATAGAAAATGATTTCGATACTTGGAAAACGCACATCCGAACAGAGTTGCTCCTCTCGAGATATAAATGTTACGGTTTGGAGGCGGGTACGGAATTAATAATTTCCTCACGTTAACGGTCGTTTAATAACATGTTAGCTCAGATACGACACAAGCACGACGTGAAGAAACTGTGAAATATCCAAACTTGGTCCTCGATTGACATTAAAGTGAGGCCTGTAAAGTGTCAGATATTGCCCAAAATTACATTTGAGACTTCTATCCTGTACCAAAATCATTGTAAGATATGTCCGAATGATGTGTGAAAGTTTCATTGAAAAAGAACACTGCTTTCCTGGTTAAAAAAGCGAAAATAAGCGTCAGCTTTTACAACGGACGTTTATGAGGTTTATGACCGTTTGTTAACGCTTTTGAGCTGAATGATAGATATCGTCATACTAAAGGGGTATTTGAAAAAAACTAACCCTATTTTATTATTCTCTTACCATAAGCTAAACAACACGGTAGAAGAGAAACGAGGAAGCTCCAAGTTATTTTCGTGGAGTTAGATACTATACAGGCCTCACTTTAATCTTTCAAGAGGGGTATCAAAACAAAATAATGCTCATCACGTACGTCCTCAAACACCAACACTATTACACATTTACATTTTAATGAAATATCATCGCCTTCTCAGTTATTCATTCGGAGCGTGGTAATATTGCTCAAGAGACTACTCTACTCAAAAATACAAATCATAGGAGTCAAACGCGTCTACGAAAAATAATCCCCTTTTCCAGATTTCCAAGTGCGATTTGATATTCCATATTCCATACACGAAGATGACCTTATATTTTAAAGGGAGAGGAACGTCCTTTTGAAACTTAATTTCAAAGGGAAAGAATTGTAATTTTGAAACTTAATTTAATGGTTAGAACTTGTGTGTTATGATTGAAAAAATAGCAGTTATCATTGTAATATGTTTGAATTGTAAAAGATATCTTCACGTCTCAATTGGGAGGTTGGTTTCATTCAAAAAGCAGCAGTAAACGCGAGAGGGCGCTTTCCAGAAACCTGGTAGATTGAACCACATTCCTTCATAGTTTGTTAAATAATGCGATTTGGGTAAATTTTAACAAGATTTTCAAGAATGGTATTTAAAAACAAATAAATACATATTTATATCTGTGAAAACGCGCCCTCGATAGCTGTATATATTCGAATCACATTATTTCTGGACATGTCAGACGTTTCTAAACGAATTTTGAAGATAAAAAAATCGGAATATTATAAGGTATACGTGAAAAAGTGTAATTTCATGAATTTTTTAAAAAGTCTATTGCTATGTTAAAGTAACCATGTCGTCAGTGTAGACGTCGCTGTTACAAAGAACTCGCAGGGAGACGCCATCTTATTTCGCACGCATTACGTTTCAGTAGCTAACCCCTACTGAAACGTAAGGCGTACGAAATAAGGTATAAGAAATATGACGCAAGAGAGATGCGTGAGTGTCGCGCATACGCACACATTCGGCTGGTTACGTAGTTATGGCGTTGGCCAATGGCTATGGGTTTCGCGATGGCGCTCTTTGATTGACGACGCAGTCGAGTTATGGACGTCTCTATGATATTTCGGCTTCATTTAATAATTTGACAGTTATCATATATTGTAGAATATAAACTTTGCATTTTGCGTAATATCTGTTCATCAAAGTACATGCAATTCACATGTAATAGCACCCTGTAATAGACATGAACATGCAATGCAACTTGACTTGACAATTCGATTCAGAGAGTCGTTACACGGAGCAAAGTCTGCTGTATTGCATTGACCAATGAAAGAGCTCTTTGCATTTATAATGTCCTTCTGACTCCGAATCATCAACGGTTTGATGTCTGCATTTGCAAAGGGATGTTATCCATGGCCCGCACGGTCGATTTCTAGTAATCAGTTTTTCGGAGAAATCTCTTCAGACAGTCGTGAGTACCATCATGTCATGCTTGTCTTCGTGTATCTAATGTATATAGCCTTTGGTGAAGGCTCTGGTTCGATGCGATGCTATTAAGGCAGCTGCTAGTAATCCTAGTTGCAATTCGACCGCCCTCTAACCTATTTCTCTGTTCATCTGTATAATATCCCATTCACACTTTTGACAAATACACACACACAACCACCATTTTGTTTTATCCTCTAAATTTTCTGACTATATATCGACTTTTCTGGAACGCTATTACGGTTATTCGTTGGCAACTCTGGGGTTATTTTCCACGACCTACGTATATCGTCCACACAAGACAATATTGACAACTACTACTAGTTTTAATCCAAGAATTGGGAGTCATTAGATATCGCGTACGATGCATAATTCTTTGGGTTGAGAAGTTTGGGTGAAAGTCGAGTTAGGCTGCATTGAGTGCTGCAGCACTGCTGCATTTATATACATTTATATGCATCTCGTAGGTTGGAGCCTGATCTATTTCATGCTTTTTTTTCAAATAATAATTATTTATCACTTGGGAAATATTCATCAAAAGATAAAACGAGAGCTATAAGCTAGCTCCAAAATGATTATCATCGAACTATTATACAAGAATATTGAGAAGTGACTTATGGCGCCTTTCTCTTTCTCAACCGACGACTAATATTGATGATCAGCACCGGTATAAACATGATAAAGAGACAAGCACGGTATTGAAGAGATCTAGTATTACTTTGTTGACATGTGCAAAAAGTGATGAGTGGTTGATACAATGTATAGTGTTGTTATCTGATATGTCCACTGGGTGTTGTGTGAAAATTTCAAGTTAAATATACGTTATATGGCCGAGTAATGAACAAAAATGCAAAGTGATATTCAGTAACTCATTGCACTCACTTTGTACACGGTTTTGAAGATCCAGTGGATAATTTAACATCTGAACACTTCAATCGTAAATATCTTTTTGACGAAAGGGAAATTCGAAAAACTGAAACCTGTCCCATGCTTTTATTGTTAATACGAATACAACAAGGTATGAGGGAACCGCTAGAATTCAAATTAGATTTTGAGGATCTGGACAATGTTACTAAGTTCCTTTAAGAGACCCAAACTATGGGAGTGTGTGTGTGGATGCCATACATAAATGTCGATCAGGGATGCACACGGACACCGACCTATCTTCCTACAAGCACCCCAGAGCCCACCTCGAGATGAGTTTTGACTTATTTTTAGTGGTGCGAGTTTTATTCCTTCTAATAATGAATTTGGGAAAGAGGCCAACATTTGAGCGAGTTTGATTCTTTAAAAAATAGTGAAAGAAATGAGTTGAATTCCATCTACAAATATTCGAATTCCCAACTCGCTGCGTTGTCATATCTAGAGTTTGCGCCTCCAGATACCACCATCGATATGAAAGTACTGGATGAAGTGTTGCCTACTCCTGGTTGTGTGCGCAGTTGAACCATCAGTGTGGCCGTCTTACGACCCCATATGTACATGGTGTATGATTGGTGTTGCTCTTGCAATTGTTTATTAACCACTTAATTAAAGGTCTGACCCAGATTCAACTATTTAGACGAGAAGAGTTATATTATAATGGGAGTATACAAATATGGCTACAATTCTCCTCAAATATAGAGGCTTCGTTCCGTCTAATTAATTTACATCGATGGTCACTACATGATGTACGTGCGGTAACAACATCGTCATTATCTCCAAACACATCGGTTTGTTTTAGGCTTTTAAGAGAATTCTACTGAGAATTCAATTCTCCGTTTCTATGACTACAGACACGGTCAACATCTAGGCTGATTCCGCGTATTTTGTTTATCCTTTGGGTTAAACGTCATTGGACAAGTCTGTGTTGTATTTCAAATATTTAACAACTTGCTATGACTGAGTTCTAACACTTTTTCCGATAGAAAACGATGTAATGTTGTTTGGTGTACATCTTTTATTTGTACAACTAATATTTCATAACGAATTAACTGCAAATGATAGTGACATATTGGTGATCATAGAGATGAGGATGGATATACACTGTTAAAACGCTGTGTACAAATGGTTGTTGATTCTTTTCATACAACTTTAGGTGTAGCATGATAAGTTGTACAAAGAAGGGTTGCGGAAAGCGGCCATTGTTCAAGCGTTGATGAAACGTGTTAAATCACCTGATAGTTTTGACCGCGAAATCATCGCGACAAAACCCCTTTTGTCCCATCGCAAACCAAGCGAACCGAGTTTAGCGCAGCGGTAGCGTGTTAGACTTATAACCCAAAGACCCCCGGTTCGATTCCTACCCTTGCCGCTTTTACATCTTGTTTTGTATTTGCTATTTCAACAACATGATTGTTGAAATTTATTCTAAACAACAGTTTTAGAACAAATTAAAACAACAGTTGTGTAAACTTTAAACAACTGGGGTTTTCAACAACAGTTGGATGGTTCATATGTCAAACAGCGGTTGTTGAACATTTTCAACAAGTTGATGAATTTGTTTACACAGCGTTTTAACAGTGTATAATGGTGTTGATGATAATGATGATGACGACGATAATAATGAAACTTGAGATTAAGTGATGCTGCTGCTTCTGCTGATGATGATGGAAGCGACGACGATGATCATGCTAATTATGATGATAATGGGCATGATAATGAAGGTTCTAGTGACGATGATGACGATGACGACACACACACACACATACACACCAGTTACCAGTATCTGCAAGAATATTCAGGATTGAAGGAGGCATATTAACCCGAAAAAGAAGAAGATAATGACGGTGATGATGATAATGATGATGATAATAATAATGATCATGTAGATGAAGTTGATGCTGATGATGATAATGTCGATAAAAATGATGACTTTACAGAACGAGAAGACAAACATAACAATTTTTTTGCTGAATAGTATGGTCACAGCTCGCATATATACGACCATAATAGTTCGTTTGTAATTTGTAATGAAAACTTGTCAAGCATCGTGCACTAACCTCTCATTCACCGTGAACCGACACAAAAATCCTATAATATCGATACGCCTGATATACATTGTTTTCAATACACACACATACAACGATGTGGACTATAATTATACAAAATATCTTAACGTGTACAAAAAATACTCCATCATTTGCCTGTTGATGAGGATGGAATAGTTTTTTAAAATTCAATCAATGCCTACTCATGAAGGCTATTATATCTATCCATGTATATGTATACGGGAGAAACTGTTTTCCGCATCTTCATCCAACAAGATATTAATGTCTGATATTCCGTCTCCTCTAATCTGGTCGAAAGCATGCCCTAGGCAGAACTCGCTTCTCCTCCTCGAAAGAAAATAATTTATAATCGCCATACTACCCACATGTTTTCTATTTTCTTTGCATATATATTGCGCCGATAATGGTGCTTTGGCTTTATATATAGGGATCTATTTAACAGTTGTCAAAATCCAAAAAAACTCATTTCGAATTCTATATCAGTTCTCACATGATACCTAGTATAATAATCGCATTACCAAAAGAAGCAGGGAAAATGTTTCGGTTTTCCATATTTCTCTTCCGTTATAAAGATATGTCATGGTGTAAGTGTTCGGATATGAAAGACGCCCTCTCCCTGGGAGACTTTCAACGGTGTACAAAGTGTGTGCAACGAGTTATCTACTATCGACTTGCATTTCCGAGCATCAATCAGTCATGGGAATGATAGTCATTTACCATGGAATTTTTCCATATCAATCAGTGGATTTTAATATCAGCGACATCTATTTTATCCACATTTTTATCAACCCTTCGTCAGCTTATGCACATGTCAACAATTCAACCAAGTAAGTACTAGATCCCTTTAATATACCGCCCTTTGCGTTCGCTCTTTATTCCTCCCGAAAGGGCATTCACGTCCGTTCATATCAAACGGGGAAACCCGACACAACTGACGTAACAATTATCCAACTTGGGTGGAAAAGTAAGAATCACTTTTCGTATCATAATTTTGTTTTTGTTCACTGATTATACTAATAAAGCAACGTCAACGTTTCTAGGGGAGAGGCTTAAGCATAGCAATGTCAATTATATTGAAAATTGGTCATAATAAACAGGTGCTCTCTATGTTCATTTCCATGCAAACTGCTTCCTGATGAACAAGGAGTTTTTTCTCCATATAGAAAGGTAGTCTTTATATACAGGTGGTCTTTGGATGAGGTTTATATATAAGTGTATATATACTGGTGGCCTGTTATGTTGAAACGCAATCCCTTATAAAGTCTCCAAAATGTAAAGCTGTTAATGTATTTCTAGTCAGTTTCATTTATGTTTGAATTAAATTAATAAAACAGCTGCATCACTTCTCGTGATCCCTCGCACTTTCTTTACAATTCGATTTAATTAATTATCCTTGGGTTAGTGCCAGGTTCATATAGCTTCTGAGTATACGAGCAATGAAAAGGGTTTTCATGGGAAAGTCCACCATTCAAGGGTCTTTGAGACTTGATGGTTGAGCACCGGTCTAGCCATCCGAAGGTTTAGGGTTGGATTCCCGGCGTGGCCTATTTTCTTTGCTAATTTTCATTCAAGTGAAAAGCTAAGACATTTGAGGATGACGAAGGTTGTAGATGACCGCCAAAAATTTCGGAGGTAAATATTTGTATTGTGATCGAAAGTTTAAAATGGATATCTTATACGGTATATGAATTAACAATACAGATGAACTTTCATACTAACATTTCAGGAAATAGTTAATTTATCTATGTCATTATTCTGACCGTTTGTTTTTACCGTTGTTATATTACCGAAACTGGAATTTGGGAGAATTCAGAAATACCCAAATCGGAAATTTGAAACATTGTGGCTAAATTGGGGATTTGTGCTGACAGGTCAACATTTTGAGCATAATTATATGTATCTAGATGTATTTGTATTGTTTAAAAAAAAAATTAGTTTTCGTGTTTACTTACAAGCTAGAGAGTGCCGTTAGAGGCGTGAGGTCGGCAACCCCTATTGAAGTCAGTTCAGGCTGCGAACGGATAATCCTGGAGAAAATGGAAAACATACAGACATAAACAAATTAATACTTTTTAAATTATAAATTCAAATTATTCAAATCAGTGTTCTACTCGAGTCCCGCCTCGAGAACATTCTTCCAAGGACCTCGTACGCGGATACTGACCCTAATAGTCCGAATCATCGAATGAAAAATGGATGGGAATGAGATGTTTGATGTCGACATCGGCCTCGGCCTCGGAAATTGCAAACGCAACTACAACATACATAAGTATTTAAGACGCAAATTAACAGGTATAGGAATTTATACAACATTCTAAATCTGACGGTGAAACAAGGCCAACATTTTCACTTATTAAACCTTGAAAGTGCCCATCATGCACGGTCAGTGGCGTACAAACTAAAGAAAAAATACAAAATGGTCAATGACTTTATAGTTATTGAAGACCTCGCATCACCACATGCATGCTCTAGCTGCCACGTGCATGGTGGGGATCGATTACACATTGCTACAATAATCGTATTAATTTGTGGGCAGAGGAAGTTATTTGATACTACTATAAGGAGTCGAAACCGGAGCACTATATTGGCGACATCGTTTTTTCTTCAAATACCTGTATAATCGGAAAACGTGAAGGTGAGTGCGGCGACATGACGAGTTGCGCTTGATTTTTCGCCAGTGCTTAACAATTTATAGTCGTATAATTTGTGTATCCTTCACATATTTCGCTTTAAAATTATCCATTATAAATGATTCAGACTTAATTATGTACCCGCACCATTTCTACAGAAACGAAGGGTCATTAATGGGCCAAGGTTCATTTAAACAACCATGCAGGTCGGGTGACAAATTATTGCAAATTATTGATTTCTATGTAATAGTTATATTGAAATAACCCGCAAAAACATTATAAAATGTGTAATACGGTCATTTGTATGATTATACAGTTGAAACACATAACGCTTTACAGGCGTTATGAAACCCTTATTCCATTACCCAACAATGAACATTCTACGCAATACGTTCCTATACTACATAATGTATAACATACAAGATATAATCTCGGCATCTGGGCGGGGTAACCCTTAAAACCCCAGAGAAACATTCTCAAAGTGCCCTTTCTCATCCGAAATGATGGCGACCAAGTGACCCAATTCTTGTTGAGGTAATAGTCAGTAAGAACAAAAGGTCGCTTGTTCTATTATTATATAGTTGGTATATGAGTTCAATATTCATCATGAGATTCATCATCCAGTTGTAGAGGGGAAATTATGACTTTCCTGTTCTCGATAAGCATGATAAGGGAGCGGTTTATCACCTATACGGATTGAGTGCTTAGGGGGGGCTGAATACTGCAATCCCCTCCCCCCCCCCCCCCCCCCACAACACCACCACCAACACACCACCACAACACCACCACCATCACCAACACAACACCACCACCATCACCACCATCATCACCACCACCACACCACCACTGCAACAGTAATAATAACAACAACACCGCCATCATCACTAACAACACCACCACCAACAACAACAACGACAACAGCAGCCATTTTCAGCAACAGCACCAACAAAAAACAGCAACACGCATACTGCAATAATAAATTAAAGATACAGGATACAACAAAATCTGCAAACAGTTGACTGCTTCCGTATAGGTCGTAAAACAATTGCGAGTTAATAATGATATTAATTATGACAACACTGTTTATTTTCTATTAAGAAAAAAAGAACATACGCTATACTTAGTTAATTGTAATACTTCATTATTATGACTGTATGAAGGAAATGTTATATCTTCATCTGAATGTCCTACCACAAGTTATGTTATATTTTATTGTTCGTTTGTTTAGGTATAAATTGATATCAATATGCGAACAAATGTGTGTAAGCTACAATTATTCAAGATTCGAAAATTGATTTATATGGTATTTAAATAACACTGCGTGTATTGATATTGACACCAATAATGATGTAAATTATAATGAAAGTTACTTAGGTCTTTGAACATTTAGTCGCATTATGTTGCTCGAGCCCTGGGATAAGCGAATCATGTGACAGTCATGTGGGAATAACACACCGGCCTTGCGCTACGGCGCCGCAGAATGAATACCTTGATACAGTACCTGTTGTTATGCAACCGTATCCAAGCTTTTCAATGTAGCATTCTTAAATTCATCCGTAACTATGGTACCCATGGACAGGACTAGAAAACTCTAAAGTTATACTGTTGTGGATTCGAAGGTGGATTAAAAACCATCATTCACTATAAATTCGCATGTAGTTAGCGAAGTCCCGGTGCACAGCAAAATATACGGTGGCAACCAATCGAACGATGATTGAACAATTGTCAGCAGGTCAGTGATACAAATACATATATTTGCACATACCTCTATTTGGGACAGCACTGTTTAATTATGTTTAAATAATGTGTATGTTGGTGCCCAAGAGTGTCATATCCCCTCTCCACATTTCAGCCCACTTCCACAGGCACGGGAATCCCCTTTCCCTTTTTTAAATTTTTTTATTTATACCCCTCCCCCTTCCCCATCCCCTCTCCTCCTCATTAGAGTTGACCAATTGGTTCACCACTGACCACTGTCGTAGATTGGGACAGACAGATAGATGGAGGAAGCGTGACTTGTGAATAATGGGTGCACTCGATCATGCCAAACCCCTCTCCCATTCCCACTCCCATAGAACACCCCCCCCCCCCCCCTAATCCCCGGGTTGACCCTTCATTTCAGAACTGACCACTGTCACACAGATGGCGGAAGTATCAAGGGTTGTGAATAATGGGCGCACTCCTGCTCCCCTCACCCTTCAAATTCCACCCCCTCTCCATCTATCTTCCCATAGAACCCCCCCCCCCCCCCCATCCCCTTCCCCTCCTTATGTGGGTTGACCCTCGATTCCAGCACTGACCCCTGGATAGATTCGGACAGACAGATGGAGGAAGCGTGTACGTCGTGAATAATGGGCGCAGTCCGGATGTATTCAATGTCGTTACGGATTAACATACAGCCCTCTGCACTGACCGTCGCAACAGAGATTGTCCACACACAACATATTGTCGTATTTGATGTTTTAATCGTGGTTAAATTGTACAATATTGTATATATTTTGGCGATCCCATTCAAACAAGGAAAATGATTATCTGTGAATGCACAGCTTACATGCACATACAATAATATTATACGGATTTAGCTTCATTATTCACCAGCTTTACTTCCGCACTGACATGAGCTATAGTTGGATTCACAAGCACACACACGCGCTCGCGAATAAAACCGAAATCTATCATACAACTTATCAGAACATGACCAAAAAACAGATTTGAACGAAAACTGATTAAAATACATGTCAACCCCATGTTTATCTCTATCTAGCTGGCGATGTAAGTAAAAGGGAATATCACTTTCAATTTCTAACAGTAATATATCATGCAATTACAAAAAAGAGCGCGATTTACATCAGAAGTGCAATGGCCTATCATACACGTATCATGCTATAAAACATTTACCTGGTAAGTATGTGTTTTTCAATGTTACTAACTATTGCGTGTGTGGACATGTCTACTAGTGCAACTAGCCAGATTTGTGGCTATTTTGGTCATCTGAGTCCTCAGACTATGACCAAAGCCCAGAGATTGACCTCGTCGGGTCAGTTCGACCGTCCAGCCATTCTTCGGACAGTGATGTATGGCGGACCTTACATGTCATAATTGTCCACCACGCTACAATGGTCTAACTTTCAGTATTAAAGTGATGTTTGTGAATAGGAGAAAAGTGCACTTGACCAAACTATAAAATGAGGATAATAAAAAGTATTACAAAAATAAATTGTTTTATCATCATTTAATTTATCTAACGAGGGTGTCATTCCAACAATAACGGTGTCACAATCCTGGCAAAGCCAAGCACCGTCCAGGTTTTTGATTTGACAATCTGATTTCTGGTCCACAGGTGTACTTGCACGAAGCATATCACAGGTTGGTAAATGCAACTAATAAAATGAATTGTTAGTTCATACAGTGTGCACTTTGTGTGCTGGATTGAGTGCAGTATGTATCCGATGACCGGGGTAATAATAGTGATGCGCCGCGAGCGTCGAAAGACGGAACGTGCGCTATATAAGTAGCCACCATTATTATTATTATAACATATATAAGTCGTATTTAATTGTTATGCTTATGATAATTATTGTTTCTCATCCAAAGGTCAAATATGTTGTTATGATCCTTCCCATCCCGTGAGCCTTGTCATTCTTCTGTATATAAACAGGTCAACTCGTTTCCGAAAGGTCGATTTATGCGCATGCGCAGAAGCATCTATGCTCCGATTGTATACCGTATGTGTGTGATGACATGTATTGCCTGCCATACGAGTAACGGACCCTGGGAAGTCGATGTTTACACGATGGAATGGTCAATATGCGCGGTCAAGCGATGATCATTTTGATATGATAAATTGGATTACTCAACAAACGTGCTGGTTATGCATGTGTACAGCACAAATTTTCCTTGTTGAATCATGGATATTATTAGGGGATCCATTGTACATTGTACAATGGTATAGAATCAGATATTTACTCTTTGTCGAATATCATGCCCTACTCCATTCCGTTTTCGTATACTTGTGTTTTCGTTTACACGTTTGTAGTTGATCGTGTTTCGCGGTATTTATTATGATTTGTTTGTAACACTGGGAAGAGAATCGACGGTTACGGGAACCTGGTGAGCTATGTACAAAGTCTATAGGGATTTCGGAATAGTATCGAACGGAAGGGGTTAAACGACTGATATACATAAACATTGATGATTATTTAGATACATGTTGACGTGATAAATAAGTATTATAACAATTCATTGACATGCATGACCGTTCATTATGATTTTAGTCATTATTTCTCAATGTTGACAGTACACGTACAGCTTTTCTTTCAGAAAATATTATTGTATTATACAATCATATTAATAATGATATGTAATCTGAGTCAGAGTTTGATCCTCCCTAATTATTCTTTGTATACGAAGTATTTGAGTGTCAGTACATCACAGACGCCGAGTAGGCTACTGTTTGTTACTCATTAAAACAGACTTTCCTTTTTACAATTTATAATACTATCTTTTCTCTGGATAAATAAAAGAACAATGTGGAAGTTATAAATAAAGACACAAAAAAACACAAGACAAACTCAAACCTTTCTGGTTATTTAAAACTGGCCTTTTGTTTTATAATTGACATACCTTGATACTGAATTATATCCCGGGGAAGCCTAATTTCCTTTGCACTTTTTTTTGCATTTATACTATATGTTTCTTGTCAGTTTCCCTATGTTCGAAATGAAGAATATTAAAGGGAAGGGAAGGTCAATGAATATAGCAACACAAACATATAAAGCAACAAATAAGACAAACGCAAGATTTCCCGCCCGACATTTTGACCCAGACCGCCCTTGTCTAGCGTCAATATTTAATTAGGCCAATCTTCCGAATTCCAGGTCCAAAAGGAGGAAAGAATCCATGTGATCCTGACCAACTTTGGACTTATTTTTAGACCAATTTGCAATAAAACACTGACAAAGTAAACACCAATATAGTGCGTCGACATCATAGACTTGAACAAGTACGAGTTGTGAACATTTAAAATACAGGTGAGTAAACGTTCAAACATCGTAAAAATGGTGAACCACTACTGTATTACGTAACAGATATATTGATACGGGCAATTCAAACCCCTTTCTCGGATGTTTTTCTTTCGGACTTACAATTAACAATGTAGGTCTATATAATGAATTGTTAAAATCTATTTATATTAGTTAAAAACTTCCTTCCAATCTCGGACATGGCGGATGTGGTTTTTTTTTGTCCGAACTTGTTTTATCAGTACTCTAAACTGGAAGTAATAACACGTATAATGTAGATTAATTTGGAAAAAAACGTACCTCGACAAAAATAATATTCAAAGTGCGCATGCATGTCAAACGAGACGAATCATACACTGACCATCATATAAAAATAATGATATTTTCAAACGATGCATGGGCTGGTTATTCTTTTGCCAAATTAATCGTATTTTAATGAATATCACGCCCATCACCCCCATACGACCGTGGAGGTCAGTGACTCATCACACGTTAGACCGCATTGTATATCGTCGTAAATTTGGGTTTATCTACCTATTTGCATGCCAAGCGTTGCATAGGGTTGATTTATTTCATTTTTTTAATAATGGGTTTTCGGAATAATAGTTGAATTTTCAAACAAAGTGATTCTTCTCGAGATCATCCGTTATACATTATTAGATGTAAAATAAAGTAAATTAAATATTCGTGTTAGGTGTTTTTTCCTAGATGTCTTAAAGGTACGGCGTCGTTGTTTTAGGGCAGAGGGTGTTTTTTTTAATTTGCCGCAGGGAGGCGCCATATACGCACACGATACGCGCTCTGTATCATAATTGTCATACTCACGCAAGTTACGTGCGCGTCCGTGCCCACGCACTGCGACTCAGCCTGGTCTTTCGAATTTGAAGACGCAGTACCTTTAAGTACTGCGTCGGGAATAATACGTGATTTATAGCTAAGTTAGCCCTAAATCACGTATTATGGTCAAACTCACCCATACAACAAACATTATAGGTCCTATATACATCATTCCCGATAGGCTATGGGTTAAGAGGATTCCCAGGGACCCCCATGGTCATACTACTTAAATTACGAAAATCAAACAATTCTTCGTAATTATCAAGCCCTTCTAATGAATTGCTGTGAGTGTTTAGCGGCTAAGCACATTACGGATCTCTTCAGTCTGACCAACAACAACAAATAGATGATGAAGAGGAAGACAAAACATAACTGATTCATCCTTCACGCAGTAAGAAAAGTGAATGCAATTCCTGGTATGCACTCAAGGGTATCGTGAATTCAACGCAGATTAGCGAAGCAAAAATCCCCTGCACATTTAGCTCGCGTTCACACAAATCGAATGATCATTCTCCGAGTCTTTGGTACAATATGCACTCATACAAACATCATAATTACCTCGAGTGTCGGGTACATCTTCCCGAGAACCACATTAAAGTGCACCATCATCATCATCACCATCATCATCATCATCATCATCATCATCATCATCATCATCATCATCATCATCTTCGTGATTGAAAGTAATCGCAGCAGTATAGATTTTAGGTCATGAAATTACGATGGACGGACAACGCCGTATGATGGTCGAGATACAGATTCATAAAGAAAACACATCTAAATAAACAAAATGCGGAGGTACAATTGCACAACATATGCAAATAATATAATTGTCAATGTGTGTTGACGCCCTCGACTAATTGTATTAAGGAGTTTATGTGCCTGCACAATAGGATGCTAAAATCAAAATTCATGGAACACGAAATAAAGGCGACCAAAACGAACATAGTTTGTAACATTCCGCATGGGAGAGCATTATATTTATGACACATGGAATAGCATTAATACGCATTCATATCATGCGTATAGCGCATAATGCAACGGTCTCCAGGCTCGCTTTATCACGAGTATACATTGTACATATATGCCATGAGAAAATGAAACATCTAAACTGAATCAAAACCTAACAATAATTCACTAATTCCCGAACTTCCAAAGTGAAAGGACGGTGTCACTTCCACGTTTTAAAGGGATTATCAGGGATTTGCACGGTGTTAAACAAATCTGAAAACCCTAGAATTGATTATAATTATTATAAAATATCTGGAAGTTCAATATATTCTGTGTAATTATCAGTCACTGTATATTCCTGATCATTTTCAGTGATTAATTGTACTATTAATGAGACATGTTGAATAAGGTGCTGCCAAGACCTAATTCAAGGCATAATTATATGTTCGTTAAGGGCCGAATTTGTATTCATAAATCAAAAAGTACCCCGGAGTTTGATTGGTAATTTCGCACACAGTATTTTTTTTTCTTCATACAATTGTCTCGATTTTTGAGGCGATTTAAGAATGTCTGCAAATCCCTGAATGGTCCTTTAATATCAAGAGTCAAGACCTTTGATGAGAAGCTAGGTCGACGTTCGTTTTTGCCATAAGATGGATATATCGTGGCAGAGCACATTATTTTTTAAAAATCTTATACATGGCTCATCTCCAGCATCTTAAAGGTAGTTCAGATTCGTCAAATCAGATGCGCGGCGCCATCTTGCGTACGCGTGCGCACGGTGCGTGATGCACGTTAGCTCAGTGTCATGCGGTGCGCGCAAACTAGCCTAGTTCAAAATGGCGACCCGCTGTGTAGCATCCCCACGCTTGATGACCTTTAAAGAAAACTTGGAAGATTGGTACTTTGATATTCGTTTTCGTGAGTATTTGTGTTGTATAAAGTAGCTTCAATTCTGCTTTTTAAAAGTAAAACATGTTTTGCCTCTTGTAATGCGTCCGCATTATTTGAATACTTTGATTTTCTACGCTGGCCAGCGTCGAAAATAAATAAAACGTAACACTGCACCGTGCAGGTTCATCTGTGTGTGTGTATGTGTGTGTATGTGTGTGCTTGTATTGTGTTACGCATTCCGGTTTGCTCACGAGATGTTGATTTTGTTCAACAATACTCTTGCTATTTATAACTATATAATTGAAAGTTGTTGTGCATCATGATTTAATTTACAGCGTATTATGATTCATCGAAATTAAATAATATCGCTTCCGAGGCCATTTCGGTCACATCGAAATAATATAAGTAGGCTACACTGTTTGTTTTTTTCTTTTAGAGTTACGATAAGGAGTCTCTGGGTTATAGAATTTAGAGTAGAGGTTCAAGAGTGTGCCCCTGGGCGCGGCGCGGGAAAGGGCAAGGGACCCCCTCAATCGAGTTCGGAAGGTCGAGCGATGCGTTATCAAAAGTGTCTAGTTTAAGGATTTACCCGCCATGTTAGCGATGCGACGACGGTCAGGAACTAACACCATCTCGACATCGATGCGGCGTTAGTGACAGTGGCTAAGGAAAGCCTAGACCTCGATAAGAGAGGACATGACGGGTAACTCATACCAGGGTGCATTAACCAACTGAATATGGGAACCTGGGGAACTACGTATCTGAATCTATGGGATGCCATAATGCAGGATTAGATGGGTTAGATAGCTATATAGTGGTGGTGTGATAAAAGGGTATGATAAGATGGGAGCGAGTAACATAACGTGGTTCATTAACCAACTGCATTCGGGAAAATTATGATCCTTGTATTAACCCTATGGGAAATATGTCACATAATATAGTAAGAGGGTTAGTTAGTGATAAGATAAAATAGTATGGTAAGAAGAGAGCTTGTAACCTAACGTGGTGCATTAACCAACTGTGTTTGGAAACCTCATGTGACATGTATTAACTCTTTGAACATAATATCTCGTAGGAAGGATCGGGTTAAGACTAGTAAGGGTTCGGCGGGTTCGATTGCCGGTTAGTTACTTTATATACGACTTCAGTTTACTTAATTTACTCAAGGAAATCTACACGGTCACCTCGCGGCTTGGAACGCTGACCACACATTAACCCGCTTTCTTCTTTATTCTGTAAATGACATAGTGTGAAACGTTTTGTAACCCAGGTTACCTTACGCAGTGGGTTAGAAATTGAAATATCAAGAATTGAATGAAACAATTCATGTTAAAGGGAGTGTGTCGTAATCAGGTCAGAGGGCGCTTTTCAAATTTCTCACAATGAGGCGCCAAATTGTTATATGCATTTTTTTTCTTCATGGCGCCCCTAAACTCTGCTCCATGTTCATATTTGTAATTCGAATACAACGAGGTTTGGGAGAACCGCTAGAGTTCTAAGTAAGTTTTGTGATTTTGGGCAATGTTACTAGATCCCGTTTATGCTTATAATGGCATATTGTAGTTCCATAGGAAGGATGCCCTCTAATACATAGTAGACGCTCCATCAAACGATGGGTGAACACCCATCCATTTCTAGTTGTCATAATTATTCTCATATCATTCCTCTTCAAAACAATTCTGCGGATAAAAACGAAATCCAGGGATGGATATAAGCCCTGGATTATTCGCCCCTCGATCTCTAATGCATGAATACCATTAACGCATATCGGACTGCTGCAGACTCGTCGTATCAAATGTCGGCTGTTATAAAAAGCATAATTACAATTTTGAGGATACTGTGTAATATACGATTTAGATTATTTTCCTCTCCCTGTAGGAACGGTTTTTAAATAGATGCCATGGATCATGCATGAACTATAATGAGTTATACACACTGTCAAAACGCTGTGTAAACAAACGCTGTGTAAAAATGGTTGTTGAATCAAAATCACCGCGCCAAAACCTCTTTTGTCCCTCCGCAAACCAAGCAAACCGAGATAGCGCAGTCGATAGAGGGTGAGACTTATAACCTAAAGACCCCCGTTCGAATCCTACCCTTGCCGCTTTTACATCTTGTTTTGTATTTGCTATTTCAACAACGGGATTGTTGAAATTTATTCTAAACAACAGTTGTAGAACAAATTAAAACAACAATTGTGTAAACCTTAAACAACTGGGGTTGTTGAATGTTTTCAACAACAGTTGGATGGTTCATATGTTAAACAGCGGTTGTTGAAAAAAATTCAACAAGTTGTTGAATTTGTTTACACAGCGTTGTAACAGTGCACAGGAATTCACACTGTTATATAGTACAGTCATATTTGGCCTTATAATATATTTTATGTTTTGTTGTCCGTTAACTTACGTAAACACTGTATCATGTATATTCCTACAAGGTTTAATATCAAGAAATATATTTATTGTATATCGTTATGCCAAGTGTTATTATATATAATTTATTTTTAATGCTGGCGTTAATTAGTAAATTTTAGAAGTCATTAGAAGAAAGGAGGTACCCTTTTTAATTCAGTAGCTTCTTACTTAGTTTAAAATTAATGAAAACGCATTTTCAAACTGCTCACTCAGTAGCGCATCTTATAGATGACTTGTCCCCGCCCTGTATTGATTCAAGCGGACGCCGTAGACGTACACCACTCAACTTTAACCTGTTGTTTCCATGGTCTATGGGAATATGGCTGCTGTACCGTGTATGTATTGATTCAGGCAGACGACTTCGCATTTAATCACAAGACCCGATGACATTAGTCGTGCAAACTCGAGTGTCAGAAGACATCACACAAATCTTGGGATATTTGAATTCACAGAGAAATGGTGATAGATATTATGATGATGATGATGATGATGATGATGATGATGATGATGATGATGATGATGATGATGATGAGGAGGAGGAGGAGGAGGAGGATGCGGAGGAGGATGGTGATGGTGATGATAATGATAATGATGATGATGATGATGATGGCGATGATGGCAATGATGATGATGATGATGATGATAATGATAATGAGGATGATGATAATGATAATGATAATGAAGATGGTAATGGTAGTGATGATGACGGCAATGATAACGATGGTACTGAGCATCCCAAGTCCCCCTCCCCCAATATGCATGTCATACCACCTCCCTTGAAGTACTAACATCAGTAACACATCGAATCGCCCTCGACAAACATGACAAAGAGAAGCACCCACGGCCAGAGGCGTAGATGATACGTTCCCCTTAATAAATAAATACAATCATATAACGGGGGAATCCTTTAAAAAGTAAAGAAATACAGAGACCCCCCCCCCCCCCCCCCCCCCACGCCATCAGTCCGACCACGCTACGCTACTGCCAACGGCCCCATGAGCATTGACGAAGAACTACCAACCGGCTAATGATGATGATGATGATGATGATGATGATGATGCGAATATTAAGAATATAATATTGAATTGAAGGATGAAAGGCGACTATTGATTCATTGTCCAACGAATATACGGGACAGCATACGTACACAAAATCAATTTAGATTTTTCGACATGCCATTGATCTTGATTGGAATGCTGCGAATATGCGATATCAAGTAACAATAACATTATAATTCATTATGATTATCTGAGAAGTTGAGCTAGAAAGCGGACAGAGCATTATAAAAAAGGGATTATATACCGGAATTAAGGGGACAAATCAAATGAAAACAGCGAACCGTATTTCAAGTGTTCAGCAATAAAACACGCATACATTTAGACAGACATACGACACAAGACCAATTTTGGTATGGATGTCAACACACTCTCACACGGTCTTCGGTCTTTGTCAATAATAGACCCCCCCCCCCCAAAAAAAAAAAAAAATATATTAATACAAAAATTAATAAAATAAGTCTCCATTCCGATCGTTGTTCCACTTACCGTCGGAATGGGGTGGAAGTACGAAGTTGGATTTATAAAAGAAAACCACATGTAGAGTCGGTTATTTCTGAATATAAGACACCGTCTACAAAATGATTCATCGTGACTTCTGCATGAACTCGGTCTTTAAACAAAATCAAATCGATGTTAATTTACTAATTGGGACATCCGGTCTCCCTGTTTGTCTATCTTATCAAAATCTTGTTTTGTATATTATTTTATACATTTTATGTATATTTTCTATTAATTTACATATTGAAAAAAATGTTCGATTTGTTTGAATAGTTCATCCATAATGTTAGGCTATATAAACTCAAACAATCACAACTAATTACATATACCATAAGACACGCACAGACTCACAAACAGATATACGCGAGCAAAATTACGCATACTAGGCCTACATGCAAAAACGGCGCGGAGATCAATATACGCCGTATTTGTGGTCGTAGTCAATGGTGCACCGTTCACAAAATGTCTAATTCAGAATTAAAATCAATCATAATTAGGTTTTCTCTGATAATACCGGAAGTTTTCTTAGCACATTTGGTTCCTGCATTTTGATTAAATTTTAACATTTCATTACTGAAGAGCCGATTTGCAAAATTTACAAAGTAAAAACACTATTATATAAAACAAACGAACATACTACAGGTATCTGTATTATCAGACACAAATACAATGAAAATAAACATGTGCGAACGACCAGACATACAAGCACACACACGCACGCACACACACACAAACACACAACACGTGTCCGTTCGTGGTCAATGAAGCACCGGCAATATCAAATGATTCACCTTCCGACCGGGCCTAAAATCAGAATTCAAATCGATGTTAATTAGATCTGCTCCTTAGGTATTAAAACCGGAAGTTTTCTTGGGACATCCGCTGGTTGCCCGCAGCGGCATCATCAATAATGAAGCGCTGAAGCACGTCAAGTGGAAAAGTGATGCATCAAGCTACAATTATCTCTCTTTATGGTTTTTGTGGGAGGAGCCTTGGGCATGTATCGGGGTCACGACCACCAGGGAAGAGGCATCACCTCGTCTTAATTACCGAACTAAAAAAAGTGCAAACCTCTCCAAGAATCAGAGTATTGTCTTTGAATTCCCCCTAGCTCCCATCATCTTATTTAAATGTTCAACAATATATATGCATATACATATTTGATCCCCGTTCTTTAGAAGACACATTAAGATTAGCATATGATTTTTCCTCCCTCACTTCCTATCAAACCCCAACAATATTATAACTGATTGGTCTTCTCCTCCTTCAACTAATAAAACATCAATTGTAATTTAGTGTGGTTTCGGTTACTTAGTACATCGACCATCATCTGGTTTTTCGGCTTAATTAAAAAGAAGAAGAAGAAAAAAAAAAACCTTACCAGTCATTCTAATTAATCGATCCCTCGTTTATCATGTCTCATCTCCGGTGTCTAATTCCCGCCTTAATTACTTTCGGAACGTTTTAATTTCGAAGAATTTATTTATTGCGCAGCGCGTCTCAGAGTTACATCACCATCGTCTCGTTATACTGTATACCACCTCCATCACATGACCATGGCGGTATAGCGAAGCGATCTCATATACCAGCATTCTCGTTTTATATATACCACCCCCTGCTCCCAATCAAGACGCATTAGACGGAACTTCAATGATCACAATTTACCCAGGCTCCCAATTTCGGGATACTCTGTCACAGTTTGGCGAGCGATTAATTTCCACAGAGAAGCCTTTATTGCCGTTGATGCGAGGCTTGCCCTGGGTATAACATGTATCAGGCACTACACCATGACCCGGTGACATTTCCCCAACTGCACACGTTTTGTCCCGAATTTAACCTGGGCTGCAGCGAGGGAGAAGTCAGTTTATTGAGCGTTTATAAAGCTCAGTCTTGTTGAGCCCCCCACCCCCCCCCCCCCCTCACGCCCCATCACTCTTCTTCTAGGGAAGAATTCCTTGTAAATGCCAATACGATCAGCATCATCAGGGTTTAATAAACCACCCTACGTCCCTCGCTCTCCTCTATGGAAGGCCCCGAGGGGACACCATTCTGCGGAATTTACACTGTATCTTGCGTCACCAAATCGATAGTCATCGTGAGATACGTGTTTAAATTGACCAATCAAAACTGATTATTACTACGAATGTAAGTCAGCTTGATGTAACATCATCAATGTAGTCAATGACTGAATCATGTTTAATTAAAAACACAACGGAATTCGAATCGAAAGTCCGATAAAACAGTTTACGAGTCATCTATACATTTAGAACTGCACTGGCCATTAACGTTATGCTTAATATAGGTTTTCCCGCTCAATTTTACACTTTTTTCAATCGAATTCATTAAGGGTCATTCAAATTCACGCATTACCGCGTAATCGTTGGTATCGGTCTTCCAAATTCCGAATAAGTGCAAGCGAATTCATGCATACGCATAAGCTTTCGTGAATAGACACAGAAGTTCATTTATGGGCACTCGAATTCGCGAATGTGCAGCCAACTGTCAACTGCCCTTTCGCCAATTCGAATGACCATTGATGAAAAGGTATGCCTTTTGTGCAAATTCACTTGCTCCTACGTGATTTTGAACGACTATTTACGAATTCGAATGATGCTTTGGTACGGCGATCACAAATCGCGCGAATTCGTTTGCTCCTATTATCAATTGGATTGACACAATCGCGAAATTGAGCGGGAAAACCTATACTTCTACCTCTGATAAAATGTAGTAAACTTTGTCTAATATGATATCTACTATACTAAAGTAGCCGATCACGTATGTCTGTCTGTCCATCTATGCATTTCGTAGTGCATTGAGGCACCAACATCAAACTTTGGGTAGTGATTGGTGATGACCCATAGAGGTTTGTGGTCTGGGTCAGGTCGGGGTCAGTTTGACCAGTGGTCAGTTATGAATCGGCCAATATTCCACGTTCATTTGCCATGCAGTCGCGTCGAGCGCTGATCATCGCACATGCTTGCGACGGAAGTACCGTTAAAAGTGTGTTGCTGAAATGACCTTTCATTATGTAGTCTTTGTTCAGCCTGGAATCGATACGTTGTAAATTACTTACACACATTATCGTATGCCTGTCAAATCGGAAATAACACGTGTGCCGCTGTGTGCGCCTGAATTAAGACTATCGTAATTTGCTTGCGAATTGTTGGCTTCCGACCAAAACAAGATCGTATGTTGTGTATGTAAAGTGATACGGGATGGACGTGTACAGTACAATAGACGGATGTGCGAACATTCCCATTTTAAAAACTGGGATATCTAGGGCCAACATGACGCGATATTTTGACCGGGGAATCCTGAACGATCTGCAAAGTTAGGTGAGAAAATCAATCACATCTGGTGAGTACAACAGTATAATTTTTTTTTTTGGAATAAGGAAGGAAATGACTGATTGACGGGAGTGTTTCTGTCCCGATTCTGCCTATACCCAGTCACACACCAAGTCTCACGAGTGTATTAGAGTCTGTAGACCGCCTCCGTCGGCGTCGGACCGGGAATGATGCACCAATTCCAAGCGCCGTTCGGTCCCATAATCCTATATTTCGTGTATGAATTCTGGATTGTATTCGACGTGATGGATTTCATGCGTATCAGATGTCGAGAAATATTGTTTTCTTTGTATAAACCAAGTTTTAAAATGATTCTTAACCACTTTTAATTGGTTTTTATATACCATAAAGCGGGTCCTACTAATCGCCAAGGATCAGTACTAGGCACTGCGAAGCACTGCGAAGCACTGCGAAGCACTGCGAAGCACTGCGAAGCACTGCTAAGCACACTACGAAGCACTACGATACCCTTACGAAGCACCGCGAAGAGCATGTCTTCGCAGTACTACGACGGCACTACGAAGACGAAGATTGCACTGCGAAGAGCGCCCTGTACTAAAAACTACGTTTAATGCGCGCACGTAGAGGTAGACTATGGTAGCTGCCAGACTTTCCTTTCGTTAAAATGATATTTACGATTGAAGTGTTCAGATGTTGAATTATCCAATTGATCGTCGAAACAGTGTACAAGTGCAAGGAGTTGGTGAACATCACTTTGCATTTTTGCTCATCTACTTCTACATGCGCTCCAAATGCTATCTTTTTGCTCTTCGTAGTGCTTAGTAGTGCTTAGTAGTGATTTCGTAGTGCTTCGTAGTGATTCACGGTGTTCGCGGTGATTAGTAGGACCGCCATAAAGCTACAAGCCAGTGTCACAGAATGCGCGTAGGCATTCTAGCCGAAGCACCAAACAGCACTTAGATTTCACCGCCGACGTAGGGGGCCCAATATCTGCACAGCGTCCATACGACAATTCAGCCTGCTGCTTTTCGTGACGTTTTAAAGAGTTATAAAACATATTTAATAAAGTAAACGACTGTTCTCTTAATTTTTTGTGGAATGTACAAGTCACTAAAATCACTTCCAATAGTATACACATACACATTTACAGAAATGAATGCTAGAATTACGGACAGAAACACAAAATGAAAGACAGATTCTGTCAAATCGGTTTTAAAAGACTATTGTAAAAAATGATCCCATAGTGCAGTACCTCTGCAAATTAAATACGGTTATGCTTGAATCTACCCAAATATGTGTTTATAATTGTTCACCCAACTAGATTGAAAAATGAGCTACCACACCACCGTGATAGTGTGCATATGTCTATCACATTGGCCAGATATCGTTTGACGGGACCCTAATGCGTCGGGGCCCCGTCCAACGACGGGTTGTGGGACGGGATTGAGTCGCCCGTGTTTATTTTGTCTTATACTATTTAAATTATGACTCTGGGAATAGTAAAGATTTAAAGTATCGTTATGTCATCATCGCCTCTCTCTCACAAAAACCCGCGGATTTCCGCGGGTACAGCTAGTTATTCTAATAACAACCGTATACGAATGAGTTGTGGTTGGGCAATTTCGATAAATACCGTCACGCTGTAACTTTACGCACAATCGTATTGAGCTAAATTTATGGCAAGTTTCAGTTTCAAGTCCGTGTCTTGTTTCATCTGTATTTATGTCCACATTGGCTTGTTATAGTAATTAGCCACCATTGTGTCAAATCTACGAATGTGACGAAAAGTATTATCTTTAAAGCTATATTAGCTCAGTAAAAGATGTTAAGTTGTATCGAATTGTTGAAACGTTTACATCATGTGATAAGGTGTACATATTGTATGGTATTCCTTATTCATCTCTCTATAAATATGGCTAAAATAACGTACGACCATGAACAGTAAACTCGTGGCGAAAATAAATATCCTTAGAACTTTAGAGCTATATTTAAGCTCAGTTGAAGGCTGATTTATATACTGTATAGCAACATAATACAGACGTAAAGATATTTGTTTTATGTTCGTAATGGCCTACCATACACATCTCTCTGGACCCCAGTGGTATACGACCAGTATCCATCATTAAGACTAATCTATGCGAGTGGCGAAAAGAATTATTATACGAGTGCACAGAAACTCAGCGACCGAATGAGCTGAGATGGGCGTCGTAAAAAAAAAAAAAACGAAGCATGCCAATGCGTACTACCAACTCGACTCTCTTCCAAAACAATCGTCATAAATTAACTCGTAAATGGCATATTTTGTCATGTTTGTTTGCGAGTATGAATATTCGCAGATGATATCGAACGCGGTGCAGGATAAATGTCCGTCCGTCTTAAGTTATAAATCACCATGGAAACCTTCAAGGACTGCATCTTGTATACTGACGTCCGAGTCTGACAGAAATGCCAATGACAAATATATCCTCAACAAAATAATATTAACTCATCGAATGTTTTGCCTTTTTATACGGCTTCGTGTTTAAAACACGCGCATGCATTTTACCGATTGGAATTGAATTGCAAAAAGTCGCGAAAACATGCAACCATGCTTTAAAAAACAACATACACATCTATTTTAAGGTGTAGACAAAATTATACAAAAAACATAACAACTTATTTAAAAAGTAGACAAAGACGACTGAAATTAGACATGAAGAAATGTTTTTAAATCCATCGAGTTATATTTTCACACTTGACGTGATCAGAATAGTTCTAAAATATAATAACCAAACATAATTCACAGTATTATTGTACACGCTTGCAACACGCGCTCAGAATGAGATCCTGCATGGTATATAACCAAATATTTGACTTTCATCAAAACGCTAAAAAAAATTAAGAATAAATCAACGAATGGCAATGAACGAAGTCAGAACGGGAAATGATAAGTATTCCATACAATTAATATTGTCCAAATGCACAAAATATCTTAGAACTCGACTGATGTTTCTCTCATACCTTGTTGTATTTGTATTACCAATAGAACCATGTATATAACCGGGTTTTTTTTTTCTCGAATTGAAGACTTAGTGCTCGGATTTTTAATTATCCACTGGAAAGTTGTAACCGTGCAGAAAGTCAGTGCAATCAGTTAGCGAATATCACTTTGTATTTTCGTTCATAGCTTGGCCATGTACTATACATTTATCGTGATATGTTCACACTTTTACTCAGTCACTGGACATATCAAATCACAATAATACACAATGATCAACGATCCATCACTTTTGACACAATCATGTCAATTACAAAGTTAATTTAGATCCCTTTAAGACAAGAGGAGAATGAGATCAAGGAACAGAAGAAAATTCGTCGACCTAAATTTAAAAAAATCATATCAATTCTTCAGGGTGTGTGTGCGTGCTTTTTATACATATTGTTTTTTGTTTTGTCAAGGTGTTTTTAAAGTAAAGGTATTTAGTCCTCTGCGGTATGGGTGATATGGAATTATGAATGGTGCACGGTGTCATCTGGGGGAGTGAAGCGGGGGTGGACAATTCCATTTCACCCATCCTACCATCATCTCTTCGGAGCGCATCTCCGTGACAAAATCACGTAACCCCTTTCCCTTTCTCTAAGAGCTTACCCGTTCCCTGCCAGATTTTGCAATCTAAATAGAGTTAATACAGGGCCCACCCGGACTCCTTATTTATGGGGTTATAGGGTAAAGGAGATTGTTCTAATTTATAGGAGGTTCTGGAGGCATTTGATAGCTGAACAATCTTAGCGAATTTTGTGAACGTTATAATTCCATGCTAAGCTCAAATTAAGGGATAGAACAAATATAATCAAACTGATTTTTAGTGATAACAACTGGTACATTATTACTAATAGAAACATAACGGCAAATTTAATAGGCTGTTTTGTTCAAATAGCAGTCGTAAATGAAGGGGGGCGCCCTTTGGTTTATGAAATGTGAATGGGATTTTTATAAAATACGTAGGAGAGATTTTTACAAAATAAACTGCTTTGTTAAATTTTCACAAAGCAATGTGTAAGCTTTTACTTTTTTTAAGTCATCGATCAAAGGTGAGATTTAACCATTATTTCACTGTTGATTCCTAAACATACATTTATGAATGCATCGACTTGAATGAAACAAAGTTTATTTTGTCTTTGAAAATCACTTGATTCTTCAACTAAAACGTAAAATATACTATCCCTTTGGAAATTGAATGATAACTATTGACTTGGAGGATACACAACATAATACCGTAGTCACGATGATGATTATGATGATGATGATACGTAGTTCGTATACGGCGCCATGGCGCCACTTTACGCATTTACAGGCGCCTTGCTTGCATGGCATCACCAGAAATAAGAATTTGCACTGTGATTGTTAGGTATGATATAGGTTTTGTTTTAATCATTAAAGTAGACGAACAACAAAGTATAAATTCAGTCAATTCAGTGTACAAATCGCCACTTCCTCTCACACGATTCCATCGGTGAGAATAATAAGTGGCAACATTAAATTGACGCCTGCAATGGTTGGATAGCTGTCATTCATCCGGTAAATATAAAGGTTAAACGCAAGCGGATGAACTTTACGAACAAAATCCCGCGAGATGAAGGGAGGGTAGAGAATGGTAAATGGTTGTTGAGTTCGTTCTTAAGGAACACTCAAATGGCAGCTATGATTTGCGACATTGGGTAAACAACCAGGGCCCATATTCCTAAAACCATGTTCTAGCTTATTACCTCCGCCAAGCCTTAGGTTATGCTTTTGGTCCTCTGTGTGTTCGTGTGTTTGTGTGTTCGTGTGCTCGTGCATCATGCATGGAGATTGAAGTTAGCCAATCAAAATTCGAGCGCTGGCGGAGGTATGCACTCCGTGAGTGCACTCTGTCTAGTATTTCCATTGTTCTAAGTCTGTTTTAAGATGTTATGACTATTTTCGTAAGCCAAAATATAGTTTTCTTAGTCACTAAACGGTATGGTAATAATGGGTAAGTCATTATTACCTACTATAACCCTAGTTGGCAACTAAAATGGAATGTTGTTGCATACATATAACCCTATTATCTAAAATAGACTTATAATTGAACTTAGCTAGTTTTATTTTATGAATATGTGGACCCTTTATATTTTACACAAAATATGAAGACAAACCAAAACAACATGTAAAACAACACACACTTTTGCACGTTCAATGAGCGACCAAGTAAGATTTTGAAGAAAAAATACTATTTGATGATACTTCGAGAGGAATCTACACTATATACAAAAGAAATCTTTTTTTTTCAAACAAAAAGAAATAATGCATCGAAAGAAACCTTTGAAATTTGATATCTGTCAGCAAAAACTTGAAATCCCTAATGCCCTATACTCTTTGAAATCCCTCAAAGTGCTTCATTGAAACGAGAATCGCTATATATATACCGCGATCTTTTGCTATAAATTTGTTTATTAATTTTTCATTTTTTTCTTGTTTTCATCCAAATTTAGCGACAAGAATGGCAGAAATACGTCGATATAGGAGAGTGCGGTTTCTATGGCAACCTACATCTGATATTACATGGTCATTATCAATAAATTATAGCTAGAGGTATAATGTCTTAGTTATAAAAAAAAATAATGACGCAAATAACAATGCGCATTTTTTAATTTTCAAGAAAATATCCCCTCTTCACGAAGCATTCGCACGCACACACGAAATAGGTTTGGTTCATGAAGATATAACATTTTAATCGTATACATATAACACTTGTTAAAATGCTCCTTTTCATTACATAAAAGTGATGTAAATTTATGAAATGTTATAGGTGGAAAGAACTGCTTAAAAAGCTTTCATTGTCTCCTATAGTCATAACAAATGTATTCTTCTGTGTGACTTTATCAAACCGACACTATTGTAGACATTTGGAATAAATAGTTATTGATACAAAAACAAACATAGTCACGTTGAATTATATTAAAAGTAAGAGATAAGGGATTATGCTCGCTTAGATCCCTTTTAATAGTATCCAGAAATGGACCAGAAACGCATGCATATATACGAACAGAGAAGAATGGATTGAAAATTGTACTCTCCATCGGGCATCCGTTTACGTTATCCGGTAATATGTGACCGGGCCTTAACTGATGTAATAGATACAATCGGTCATAATCGTATAGAATAAATTATTCTAAAATTACTTCAAAATCATTAAATAGTTTATTGGATGTAATAGATACAATCGGTCATAATCGTATAAAATAATTTATTCTAAAATTACTTCAAAATCATTAAATAGTTTATTGGATGTAATAGATACAATCGGTCATAATCGTATAAAATAAATTATTCTAAAATTACTTCAAAATCATTAAATAGTTTATTGGATGTAATAGATACAATCGGTCATAATCGTATAGAATAAATTATTATAAAATTACTTCAAAATCATTAAATAGTTTATTGGTGTGGTTTTAAAAGTCAGAAGTTGTGGGGTTTAAAGTCCCTATTTCTAAAACGCGTTCATATTCTTTTAGCGCGTTAAACGGTGGATAGTATCATCGTTGTGCATGTGTACTACATGTATGAAACAAAATACTAGTACCACTAGCATGTAGATCAACAGATTCATTTCAAATTGAAACATTTATTCCGCCCTTTTCCCCAGTGGTCACATCATAAATAATGAAAGCGTGCGTACATCCGGATTGAATCGTTGACAAGTTCCGGCTTATTATTTTATGAATGGCCCACTCCTCGGCCATGTGCAGTTTCCGTTAGCACTTCTATAATACACGGCAGTGGTGACGTTATTTCTAAACACTGCTACTAAATCTTCACGCTAAAGTCTAGCAGTTGGTACTTCTCCCATTATTTTGTAGGACAGCATCATTTCTACTAAATCTTGATGTCAAAGCCGCAACTCACATACATGCCATGTACATAATGTATATTCATAAACCGGTATGTATTGTAATATCAATCTATCATCTACTAAAATAAAACCGGTGTAAGTGTTTGACTCATAAATGACCCAGTAGTCGGTTTATATGTTACAGTAAATGACTGCTTTGACGGTCGTGACATGCCAGTGACATTTATCTCGGCGTATTCATGTGACCATCTATACTTTCAATTCCATCCTGCACCGTGCGTATTACAATATCAATTTAGCCTCTCTACTTCATCATCTTATAAGATAGCCTTCAACTATATGGGTGCATGTGTGGCAGGGCAGTTGGGGGAGAGGGGAGGGAGGGGGGGGGGGGGGGGGGGCAGTGTTTCATCCCCTCAGCCATCTCCTTCATACGTGTATTCCCAAATGCACCTAGCTTAATAATAATACTCGAATACATTTTATTTTTTACTCGCTCTAAGGACTTTCTACAAACAAAGTCGTTTGATCAGCATTGTTTTTGTTCCTCTCACTTTCTCGAAAGCCCTGCGGAAAATGTATCGTTCGATCTTCATTGTTTTTTTCCCCTTCTATCTCTCTTTTTCTCAAAAAACCCTGCGGAATAAAACAAAGTGTATCATTATTTTGATCTTCAATGTTTTTCACTCTCTCTCTCTCGATCACTCTATAAAAAACACACTGTGGTGGACAAAATAATGTGTCATTTGATCTGCATTGACCATCCCCACCCCCCCCCCCCCCCCCCCACTCTCCCTTTCTATAAGTATAATACCCTGCGGAAAATGTATCATGTTTGTCTTTATTGTTCGTTTTCCTCATTTTTTCTCTCTCAACGAGTAAAGCCCTGCAAAAAAACAACATCAACATGTATAATCTTGATCTTCATTTTCCTCATCCACCCCTCCCCTTCTCCCTCCCATCCTCCCTCTACCCCCCCCCCCCCCCCCCCCCATTCCCATTCTCTCCCTCCTTCTCTCTCTTACTCTCCCAACAGACGTCTGCAAAACAAGTGTACCGCTTGGTAATCAGGCGAGCCCAAAATACACCCTCTTCAGTCTTGTCAGTCCCGGGGAACGTCGGATAAGAGCGAGAAGGTCGTTAAGTCGTTTTGTTGTCGTTGTTGCTAAATTGAGTTCCGCATACTCATTTTGTAGGCCGAAACCTTCTCTATGTGATGTTAAATTTTAGGTTTATAAGTATTTATACATTTGGGCATAGTCATCAAAACTAAAAGAGAGTTGAATTGGGTTTCCTCGAAGGCTCCCAAACTTGAAACAAAAAAACATGATTATCTCAGAAGTACAAAAAAAGTGACTCAGCGCCATTTTGTTTCTCAACTGACGAGAAGGAGGACACAACAAATAAATAAGAGAAAGGGAAGAGGAAGAGGGAGAAGAGCGGGATGAGAGAAAAGTGAGATGGCGAACTGACAGTGACAGGCCATCGGTTCGCTTTTCATCACTCTTTTCATTCGTCATTTACAGTGTCCCATCTTCGCCTGAACTGTGTAAAGCAAAACCCCAAAAGTTCATCGACTTTTTTTCTTCTTTTTTAAATTCTTTTCCCCTTCTTTTTCTGGTCTGCATTGCAATAAATTGTTGCCAAATGGTAGTCATGTATCCTATGTTTAGATTTAGAAGTACATTTATATTGATGTTATCTTCTCAGTTGCTTTATAATTCTTATGATTTGCTTTATAATTGCATGGACAACTTAATCAGCACATTACCTTTCTGTAATCCATCTGTAATACCTTTTCCCTTCAGCAATACTGTTGATGACACAACTGTGGTTTATATGTATCCTATATATAGCAAGACAATTGGTTATATTAAGGGTGTATTTCGTTTAATTGCTGGCATTTCGTTTAATTATTGAAGTAGAGATTACAAAGAATCAAATAATACGTCTTTCGGATAACTAACAGTTAGTCAAGTTGTTCTGAAATGTTGAATTACTGACGTCGATTTAAGCCGATAGGGAACTTCCCTGTACCCTACCCTGTTCTTGGTCGTAAACAGGTATAAACCCACAAATACACAGACACAAACACACGCATGCGCGCTGTCACACAAACACAATCTTTCGCCAAGTGGTTTTGAACACTAACATGACTAAATGCTTGACGATCGCACGATATTGCGAATTTCGTCGCTATCAACACCAACCTAATCGATAGGCCTACGTGAAAAAAATAAAATCGTTCGTTCACTGATCTCAATAAAGCTGGATATAATTATCATTCCCTAATTCAATTATATGCGTCGTTCGTGTGCATGCGCGCCTGCGTGTGCGTGTATTTATGTTTGTATGTGTGTGTGTATATGGGTATGTGTAGGTGTCTGTTTATTGTCTGTTTGTATGTGTGTCTGACTGTGGTGTGTATGGGCCGTGTGTATGTGTTCATTGTTATCGACAATGAGCACACGTGATAGGGCATATACATGACAGAAGCGCAGTCAAAACGGATGGATGAATATTGTTCTGGATACTAACGTAGAGCGTTTAGCGGATCCACAGCCGCGTATACACTCCCTTCAGCCAATAGCCTATCCATTACTATGACTGAGATCAGTGGTTTTCCAGAGTCTTCGAGCACACTATGCTTTCTCCGGTCAAATACAGGGTATGGTCCTTTGGCGACCCCAATCACTGAATAGTGTTCACTTACTTGTTTTTGCCTCGTAATAGAATAACCCTAACATTGCCATAGATGACCTCAGGAGTACGAGGAATAATCGGGCATTTTCGAAGAAAGGACTTTGGCTGGATTTCACGAAGGTGGTTGCAACCTAAACAATGGTTTAACGTGTATCTCTCATTTCTAAAGTAAGAAAATAACTCCCGGCATTAAAACAAAACAGAAATCAACATAACCACAATTATTAATTTCCCCCACCCATCCCCCCCCCCCCCCCCCCCTAAATAGGAAACAGAATCCCGCCATACATAAACAACCACACTTTTGTAACAAACATAAATACACTGCTGTATTATTTTTACTATAACTTTTAATCATCATGAAACTTCCACACACCACTCAGTGGACTTATGAAGCTTCCGTAGTACACATTTGTATCGACTCTTTATACGCGTTTGCAAATGGCAACTAATTACTAGAGAACCAAATATGTTATATGTTTAAAAGTATATTACAAACCTCGTGCTAACGCGACACAGTATTTGGTATTTCAAGAAGTGTGAACACAAATAATACGGTGTCCCCTCGATTTGGAACCCCCCTATAAAAGTTACTTGGTAGAATAGACCTCCATATTAAAGCAATATGTTTACATCTTTATTAGATAAGAGATAGCGTTGTCCTATGCTCTAGCAGTATAGCACCAACGTGTTTGTTAATATGTTAGCAGTGCGTGTAAAATTACTTTAACCCATTGAGAGCATGATGTATTATTGACCCCAAATAAATACATGTATACATGTATAGAATTGAAAAATAAACGCACCGAACCCCCTACCAGGCCCGAAGTCTTTACTCTTTAGTCGGTTTACATCATAATATAATATAATCACATACAAATTATGAAACATTATGGAAACCATTATTATGCAGCCAAGATAAGAAAACAGCACTTGGGAACATTAAAAAACAACAACACCGGGCTTGTTATTTAAATAGTGTGAACAGAGGAAGCGCGATGCCTCCTTGATTCGAAAATCTTCAAGGAGGTAATACATGGCACTCACTAAACACCCCAGAATTACCCCCCGCCAAGCCCGAAGGCAATTGCTTTCTATTATTGTGTAGATTGGGGAAAAACAATATTGTGTTTGTTATTCTAAGAGTGTGAAATAAAAGTAAAAGTTGCCGCCTTGGTTAGATTATGAAAACAAGCCCCTTAGTATTTGGTACTGTGACCGGATATAGCACAAATCAAAATGTAGATTTTCATACCATTATAAAATCCTCATATCAAGCTTTCATTTGGTGCTTTGTTCAAACAAATTGGTCAATAATTCGCAAAGATACGATTGTTTTAACTTTGCAATCATTACACGCGGTGCGTTATGAGAACTTAAAATGCCCATTTCTTCAAAACATGAATTACCGACAAGTGCCGGGTTTTGCTATAGCCGGTCACATTTGGTACACACTTGTTAGGCCTCAAAGTGCGATGAGTCTACATCTTCGGTAGACGAGATATCGCGATAACGCAACAACGCTCTTGTCATTATCGCATGTGTGTGGAACAACCTAAAACCCATTGCCTACGGGAACCTGGTGGGCGTTGTATCAACTCTATTTGAATTACATAATCTAGTAGTGAACAGGTTGACACATTCCATGCGATATATTACAGCCCCCATGCATCATTATATAAGGCCCCCCACACGGCCCCCTTGGGCGATGGATGCGTTAACATTATCGCAACGATGTGAGAATCGTGTAAAAAGGCAAAGTTCAATGAATGTGTTATTAAACTCAACTCTTAAAGGTACTTCAGATTCGTCAAATCAGATGCGCGGCGCCATCTTAAGTACACGTTGCGCACGGTGCGTGATGCACGTTAGCTCAGTGTCATGCGGTGCGCGCAAACTGGCCCAGTTCAAAATGGCGACCCGCTGTGTAGCATCCCCACGCTTGATGCCCTTTAATGTGCTCCACTCTCCCTCTCTGGTTTCGCTACGAATGCAGTCGAGAGAATTGGACAGTTATTGGACAGTTATTTCCCTCCTGTATAAAAGCTGCTCCATCAGTGGATGTTTTAAAAAAACTCATAAAAACGTACCTATTTCCTACTTGATTCGCTATTATTTAGTATTCTTTGGTTTGCCAATAATTTGTTTATGATTTGTTGTTATACTGCATATTATTGTAATGGCTGTGATATAGTTTACTATGAATAGAGTAGCTAAATGCCTAATAATAATAATAATAATAATAATAATAATTGCTACATCGAGTGTGTGTTTATTTTAACTCTTCAGACTTTTGGTAAAGTTTTGTTTTTCTTCTTGTTTCTTCCACTTCAATTTTGACTCGTGCCCTGGAGAGGGAAAGCCAGAATCTATATCCCACAGTGGCCCCTCGGAACGACGCTCTTTACACTTCAAAATGTCTTTTTAACTCCTAGCGTACTGGGGATGCTGAAACCGAGATAGCTCTATACAGTGACCGCTTATATTGAACGGTATTATAAGTATTATTGTGTATATCGATCAGGTATGGAGATCGAGACTTAACCAGTTAACCTTTCGACGCAGTATGCCAGTATATATTATACATACAGTAATACACGAATACCTCATTCGCGGAACTCCGCGCATTAATACCACCATTAAACACCGCGTTAGGCATCTGCCATTACTAAAATGGCGTCCGATCCCGAACTTACCCCCCTCGGTACCACGGGCGTGCGATCGCGTATCGTATCATAACAGTTATAACTCAATGAGCGCTGACATGCTTTGGGTCTGACGGGGTTAATTGCGCGTGGCGCAGGTGTAGTTTTGACGTGTAGAATGACGTGGTAATGCGTACGTATGGTCGTGCGTAATGTTCATCTTAAACTTAATCGTTTTTGGTCTTTGGAAAAATCAATGCAAAATGCAGCAGTCCTTTTTTTTTTTTTTTCCCCTCGAGAAAGAAAAAAGAAAAAAAAACGCTAAGCAGCTCACACCTCGAATTTCTAGAAGCTATTAAAACCCCTTGGAGCAAAAAAAAAACCTCTTGATTTTTTTTTTTTTTTTTTTCTTCTTCCTTTTTTCGATTTAGTTTTGCGCCTGTGTGGGCGAGGGAACGCGAACTTGCCCCGGATTAATAGGAAGAGGGCGAATTGATAGCTCTGTCGATGCAATTTTACAGGGCATATGCTCAAATATTGAACTGGAGAACCGCGCGCAAATGATAAACATACAAACATATACTTTATCTTCGTTTTAAAATGATTACGATTGATTTGCATATTATATTATAGTAAGACTAGTTTGGCCAACCAGAGAGATTGGTTAGTTCGAGTATTCGAGGTGAAACGTACAAACCCCAGGGTTGTTTTTACACCATCGTAATACTAAAAAGGTCATAGAGTACCGAAGTAGTGACGTCACATGCTTTTGTTATGGCATAGTAATGGTTCTAAACAACTTTTCCTTTCATACTGGCATTAAGTAGTGGGTCGGAGTCGGACGATTGCATTCTTAGCAACCGCTAGATCACCAATTCATTACTTGCCTGACATTGTGTAGAACCATCACCCATGGCAATGAATAGCTCTGACGTCACACTTCGGTACTCTATAGTCCTCATAGGTTATGATACTGATGATTATGAGGACATTTTTTTTCTCTCGAGATTATGGCTGACATTTTCAAGACGCGAACAAAATTGATAACTAATCTTTCCATCTGAAGTCAGACATGATAGGCCTTGGTGGAGATAATGGAACACAATCGTTAATTTGTGTGTGGGTTTGAATTTTGCATGCGTGGGGATGCTATTCCGCGGATGGCAATTTTGAATTATAAGGCGGTGTCAGACAGAAAAATCCCGATCCATCTCAAATATACTAGTATTACTTTAATCTAGATAATTCACTTACGTAGGTGTCAGACAGGCGAATTATACTAGTATTTTTATAATCCATTGCGCATGCGCAGTGCGCCGACACAATCGGCGCGCGATACGCCGTGACGTAACAATAGGAGATTTTAATGATTGAAGTTAGCAACTAAATTAGCCATAGAGCATGTACTTTTACGGGTACAACATCATAATTGTTGCTAATCTCAAGTATAATTACGGGATTTTTCGCGGGATTATTTCAACATCGGTGTCAGACAGAAAAACCCGAACAAATATAGTATTATTTGAAATAATCTTGGTTCGTTGCAGGATTTTTCGCGGGATTATTTGCGGGATTTTTCTCGGGATTATTGGTGTCAGACAGAAAATAATCCAGTTAGAATTATCTAGATTTAAAATATACTAGGCCTACTAGTATGTTTTGCTCTGTCTGACACCGCCTATTATATAGACTTATAGAATAGTTCGTGCGCGCTGCGTAGCACGGAGCTAGTGTGATGATTACGCATCATGCGCAAAAGCGTTCGCAAGATGGAACCGCGCGTCACATCACTATAACCTATACACGAATTTCACTTTTTATTGGCTCCCGTTCAGGCGTTAACACGTAGGGAAAAACCACGAGAATTAATGAAATGTGAATCGCGATTCAAATTTTTTTTTTTTTTTTCACACGTGGAAAAAATCAGACGCGCCGGGCAGTCTTGCGAACGCTTTGTACACTGTGCGTACATGATACTTATTTAGGAGACAATAATACACCTGACATGTTGCATAACGGTTAAAACCTGTTCAAATTATATTTTGTTTTACTCTTGGAAGCCCCCCAGTTATGGCCCTATAGACTTGAAACCGGATTCGTCTATATTTCAAAATGGCGATCCGTTGGGAAGCATCCCCCACACATGACGATCTTTAAAATAAGCGGTCACAGTTACAGTAGCTAGATCATTGTATGGGCCTTGGTCGCTAATCAGTATGTGGTTCTCGAAACGAGCGCAAACGACAGAGTCACTTTAAAAGGCTAAACAAATGTGTTCACCTGCGCAAACGGTTGACATTATTATACTTTCAAATGAACGTGACTGTAGTCTTTCGATCTGCCCTAGGTTAATCTTCGTCGGTTAAGGCCGATTCATGGTGGCTGTGTGGAGTGTTGACGCAGTCACGGCATTGGTTTTTTAGTATTGATGGGTCACCAGACAGAGTTAATAGAATGGAGGCGAGCTTCTCGCTTTTGACCCCCTCGGCTATCTATTCCTTCACCCTCCCTCTCCCCGTATATATATATGCTAAACACGACAGGTGCCCTTATATCGACGCCTAATTATGCCCTCACTATATTGACGTGTGTACAGAAAGTAAACATTATTTGCAATACATTTGTTTTATACAAGTTGTTTTATCCTTTCTCTTTTTTTTCTTTGGCTAAATGGCGATTTCGATTTCAAAGTAAGATATTGTTGCCAAGAATGGAGCGGGAATTGTTCATTGCTTGAGGTTGAACAAAAAAAAAATCATACACTTTTCCTTTTGCTTCTCCGATATTATTAGTGGAGAAATTGCTTTAAAAAAGTTCAAAGAATTATATTGCAGAACTCAATCGATATTGATAAAGTATACTTTCTGCAGCAGCTCAGCTGAGGCGTTTGTAATGGAGAACTATTTTGGATTTTAGATGAGTACCACAATACCACATGCACCATGCCATCTGTTGCATTATTTTGCAAACTGAACATAAAGAAGGTGAAAGTTACTCTAATGTTTGCTGCTACCTGCTAACATGATGACTGTATAACTAAAATTGAATGGTAATCAGACCAGCGAAAAGGTACCAAGTTATCCGAAATTAATTACTCAGTTTATATGAACCGCCACATACAACGCCATTTAACGATTGCATTTATTTAATTATTGCATGTACCGGTACTGTAGTATTATCATAAAGGACTACGTGCGTTTTTATAAAGAAGCTGTGTGTGTTATCCGTGCATACTTTCGCGGGACATTCATTTCCAAGATTTAATAGCGTTGGCGCTCGAAAAGGTTAGAATACGTGATTAGAAGTGCAAACGGATTATCGTGCGGGCCGTTACTATTGAAACAAGCAACACACTGCAAGAAGATGAAGAAACAGTCGCTTAGCAACGCGCAGAAGAAAGGAGCAGTCGTATTAAAATGTTGATGCGTTTATATAGCGAAAACAATCAATATGAAAACTGATGTGTGCGTGCGTCAGGGACTGCAATGCAGTATTTTCTCAGGTTTTTTTCTTCTTCTTCATAAACAGGTTATCCTCTCTCTGTTTTTTTTTCTTCTTCCTTCTGGGCTACGGAGATTGGAGTTGAGTCGTGTTGGAGTGGGTGGGTGGGTGTGCGAGAGTCGAGAGAGGGTGGGAACGAGGGAGATGTGAAGCTGGACAGAGGAGATGGCAGCGAGAGGGGGAGAGGTGATGCGATCCGGCGTAAGATGGATGGAACGGAGAGGAGGGGAATGGATGGGGGTAGCTAAGGAGAAACGATGTTCGGACTCTATAAATAGTGGTCATTAACCCCGCTGCTGCATCGGGCATCAAGAGCATTTAGCATAAATTCTCCATCAATATGATCAAGGCACAGTATGTTCGCTCAGGCAAATCGCTCATTTCTTATAGAAATTTATATAAATTTATATACCCTGTCGATTCGCTTTAAAGTTTACTCTACATTCGTGTATTTGTTTTCGCCGTTCGTGCCTTAGCATGCAAGTTGCGATGATAATTTGGCATGATTAGAAGAAGTTTTAATAGAATGTAAAGAAAGGAAAGGCGACTGACATATTTTTCCTCCATGCATAAGATCATAATGTACAGTATCTCCTCATGGCCATTAGCATTTCAGATTCAGATTCATTTTATTGTCATATTTTAAAAAACGCCAAAATGTGGTTTCAGACTCGTTGATATCAACAAATATATTTATAAAAAAACATATATATATGCACAGAACATGTTTGAAAAGTATACATATATGTATATGGTATTGAGACATGAACAATACAAACAGCATCAATAACGAATTTAATTGGCAAGTTTGATATTATGACGCAAACGTTTTTTTTTTAATATATAAAAACAATAAAAGCTATAACCTTATAAGTAAAAGGTGTGACATGCTGAATCGGTAAATGAACTATGCAACTACATATCGCGATAAAGCTAGCAAAGTGTCGTAATACAAAACTGCAAACAATGCCTGCCTGCATGCATTTCTTCAAACTATTTAAATCCTATAATGCTAATTATGATGAGAAAACAAATATATCAAGTCTCAGATGCGAACTACGAATGATAATTATTTCTGTGATACGATATGAAGATGTTTTTCTTCTTCATATCAAACGCACACACACAAAACAAAAAAATGACAGTTGAAATTCTTTGCGGCATATTAGTTCACTGTTGCTAAGGCTACAGTAGGCTAGGTATTCGATTAAACTGTAATATCCATCGTAATCAACATAATAAAGCAGCAGATATATGGTGATAATAATCCGCACCAGAGACAGTGACGTAGGTCCATCCAGGTCAATAATATATATAATAAACGCGTCCAGGTCCCGTATTCATAAAAAAAGAGAACCGCACTAAGTCAGTTAAATTCATTGTAGATTCATATTAGACGATAGGCTTATATGACTGCATTCAACAAGAGATAACGATAATAGGGCTATATATGTATGCAACGAGATATCACGTTAGTTGCTAACTAGGGTAAAGTATAAAACCCATCCAGGTCAGCGGCCATAGACATGCCCAGGGCCCGTATTCATAAAACCGCACTAGCTTATATATAGTTCAATTCTAAGTATATTTTAGATGTAATGGCTAAGTAAATGTGTTATGCAACATGATATGGTTTTAGGTACCAACTAGGGTCAGCCCATCCAGGTACAGTAAGCCTTTAACTTGTCCAGGCTCCGTATTCATAAAACCGCACTAGCTTTAGTACCATTTTAAAGTCTATTTCGCACATTGATAATCGTTTAAGTTGCCAACTATTAAGGTCAGCTCATCCACGCAAGCCCGTATTCATAAAACCACAATAGCATATAGTACCATTCTGAGTTTATTTCAGAAAATGAAAATAGTGCTAGGAATGAAACAAGAGATCTTTTTAAATTGCCAACTAGCATGACTAGTGTGAGCCTATCCAGGGAAGCCTTTTCCAGGGTCCGTTTCCACAAAACCGCACTAACTCAGTTTTATTCTGTAAGTCTATTTCACATAATGATATCCAGATATCAGGGCTATATAAATATGCTAACAAGAGAATCATGTTAGTTGCTAACTGAGTATGTAATAAATGTTAACACAGTCATATATATATATGGTGACTATTAAGGAAACGTTGTGTTACTTACTAAGCTCTAACTATAATCATATTAAATAGAGTTAGAATGTTGTAGTAAGAATAAGCTAGTGTGGTTGTAAAAATATGGGTTTGCACGACTTGTCCCGAGCTATAAAGTTTGACTGTGAACATGCATGTTATATACAAATCTAAATGAGACATGAAACGAGTTAAATATCGTTTCATCGATGTTCGAGTTAAAATGGTAAAACTATACCTATTATCACACGTCTATTTCGAAAACAAATAACCAAATGCGTACAGGTACATGCAGGGGCCGCGGAAAGGTTTTGAAAGTGGGGGGTGGGGCTGACCACATTTAGGCTGTTATTATAATTATTGTTTTGTGTTTATGTATCTCTTTGTTTTAAGACAAAAATGTGGGGGGCTGCAGCCCCCCCCAGCCCCCCCCCCCCCCCCCCCCCGGTTCCGCGGCCCCTGACATGTTAAACCAGGGATGTGGTATTTGTTTAGCTCCCATTTCCCTGGTTGTTATACTATATGTATTATACTATATTGGCATTGAACTATTCAAGGGAACAGGTTTAATTTTACAGTCATTTTGTTTTGTTTTGCAGAATTAGGGAGATGCGGGAACCTCCGTTAAAGTCAAGTTTACTTGAAGATAATTGTATTCCATCAAATGTCTGTTAGCCATTTTATTTTATTCATGGTTTAAAACATGATTTTAATGTAAAATAATGATCGTTATCATTTAACAGTTTAGATTGACGAGTTAAATTTGAAAGTGACATTCACGGATAAGCAGAATATCTCAAATGTTCGCAGTTACTGGATATCGACTGAACAATAAACAGGCAATGCGTTATTTCGATAATGATAACCGTAGTAAATGTATCACCTATTTAATATATTGTTTATTATCAATGTAGTTGTTTAACATACTTTTAATGCAATTAATGTGTAAATACATGAACACAAATTAATAAATAAACACAAACTGATTGTTTTCTGTCGTCAGAGATTAAACATAAACATGTAATGCGCTATTTCATTATTCGTTTGGGCGCCATTACGGCACATATCTTGTTGTTGTTGTTGTTGTTGTTGTCCGGTTATACCATATTGTTTGAATTAGTTTGGCAGCGGTAGAAATACAAACCCTCCCGTTTCTAGCATAATATACACACACTTTCAACAGCACGTCAATTTCAATTAGAACGAAACAATATATTTCGTTAGCATTGTTTTTTTTTTACCGCCGCGAAACTCGTTTAAATTACGCACAAGCCTTCAAATTAAGTTATCTTCCGAGCAATCATCAATAATTCGAGGAATAGCCTGAATAGGCGATAGTATGTCGTCCTTGTCGAATAATCTAGACGTGAACTTTTCGAACTGTGTGTTTTTGTTTTTTGTATTTCACAGTTTGTGTTTGTTCTATAATGTACGTTGATATTCCGTATGAAGTGTGTGGACTCTACATGAACTAGGACTTAATTCGAATTGCCGAATCGACGTTTTGCTCATTACCTATCAGTTTGCATAATATGCCAGTAATTCTGTGGTGGTGAGCATTTTCGCAGATTTTCACTGAATCACCGAGTTAAGCACATGCATGCATGAAAAGGAAAACTTGGTTATCGAAAAGAAAGAATTATTATCTTTTCTGATTTGAATTTGATGACAGAAATATTAGCTGATCATTATACTCGTTAGCCTATATCAATTTCATAATGTAATATATGTTCAGCTATAATAGCATGCCATCATTATTTGAATCACAATTATAATCAAAACCATTCTGATGTTTTTGTTGCTGTTGTTGTTGTTAAAACTATTGTTGTTAATTACTTGTGTCGAATACGAAATAAATAGCTAACCATTGTATCGTTTAATAGCTTATAGGAATTGTTGTTCGGCTAATCATCTGATCATGTCATATTTCGAAATCGGCAATACATAATCAATTATTGTTAAATTGTCATATTAATATCGACATTATTTTGGCGAATTGCTTGTCATAATTCAAAATAAACAAAAATATGTGCTGTGCATGTGTATGATGGTATAATGTATATGAGGAGGATTATTACGTAATCATCGTATAGCCTATACTCCAACATCACAACAGTTAGGAAAATTAACACATGCTACGTAATAAAAAAAAATCTGCCATCTAAAAACCAACTTTTCATCCTGATCCTCGCGGACATGTAAGGTAAGTAACATCAACATTTCCCAAATGCTGGGAGCTCGAAACCTGAATCTCGAGGCCCCCACCCCCTCACCCCCCAAAAAAAGAAACATTTAAAAGTTTGGTTAGTATACTTGGTTGACAGGTCGGGCAGGTATTGTTAAAAGTTAATTTTGGTTGTCCGAAACCAAATTTCAGTGGCCTCGGGCCAGCAAGCCAGTGCTAATTTCGTGTTAGGGAATAAAACGTACGAACAATCGGGAATTTGTCGATCGTGTTTTCTCTCTGGTTTGTGCGGCCTGGCAATCAAGAACATCCTTTGTTGAGAACTTAAGATGATGAATTGGACGCCATTCAGCATGTATAACATGTACGCATAGTACTAGCACTAAAGGAATCAACGAAATTCGACCCCCTTGTGTGTAAAGATATTATTCGATTTACAAGTGTGTGAGAAATGATGAGAATCAAAGACATTCGATCCGTTTACGTCAAAGGAATCAAATATATTCGATCCTTGTTGGGGTATCGGGTTCGGCGGGAATGGAAATTTTGACACTGTACGCGCAAATCACAGCTTGGATATATTGATTTTCAACTTTTTTCCCACACTGTATAAACACTGGCCTGGATGATGTGAAGTTGTGAACCTATATTTCTGTCACCTCACTTCACTTCTTACAAACTAAAGTTGTTGCATTATTAGTATATCTGCGTTTGTACGTATACTGTATGATGGTGATGTGTGCATGTGCGTTTGTGGTTCGTGTGTGTGTTTTTGTTTGTTGTTTGTACAGACGTTTGTGTGCGTTCGCGTTAATGTTTGTATGTGTACGTTTTTCGGCCCATGTACATGTGCACATAATTTGATATGTGATTGTGTGCATTTTAACAATGTGTGTGTGTGTGTGTGTTTGAGAGAACGTAATACGTATGTTCGTTTGAATGTATGCGTGTGTTTGGGTGTGTGGTTGTGTGTGTTTGTGTACGTGTGTATTTGTGTAGCGCGTATTCGTGTGTGTGCGTTGTTTGCGTGTGTGTACGTTTGCGCCAAATATGTTGGTGCGTTTAAATGTCAATGTATGTGAACATTAAAACCTGAAATGTCATTATAGTTTCATTACGAGCAATTTGGTGCGAAGGTTATGAGCTTATTACTTGCATTACCAAAACAACCCATCGACATCAAGCACGGTGGAGCAGATAAACGACTGCATTATTTTTTTTAATCGCTGATTTCCTTAATCTTGTTTTGATCTATAAAGGTAGATCATCATCTTCATAACATATTATCGTCATGAATTATATTGTTGTTCTTCTTTTCCATCCTCCTCCTCCTCCTCCTCTTCCTCCTCCTCCTCATCATCATCATTACCACCATCACTACCATCATCATCATCACCATCTTCATCACCATCATCTTCATCATCATCATCATCATCATCAGCATCATCATCATAATCATCACCACCACCACCACCACCACCACCACCACCACCATCACCAACTCAATCGTGACTCTATCATATTTATAATATATCATATCATAATATCATATCTAAATCTAACTTCATTACAGTGAAAAATAATAATCCGAGCGTTGCCATTATGAATTAACAATTAAGGGGGAACACCGCACATGCAGTTTTAATAAAGGAAACGGGTATATAATTACGTTGTGCATTGCAGTATATCAGTTTAGGCCGATCGGGATTGACAATACGGAAGGACGTTTTTGTTTAAAGATAATCATGAGTTCTGATATTTCCTGGCTCCATATTATGTCTCTCTAATTCACTCTCCCCATCATTTATGTTTGTTTTGAATTTGTATAATGTATTGTATATATATATGTTTATATATTTTGTTTTCCAACATGCAAGTAACTGCAGGGCGCCTTTGTAAAGCAGTTTTGCATAACTGAACAGGCCTATACCCTCCAGTATAAAATAAATAAATATGAATTCATAACCACGGTACAATTGAAACACTTTTTTGCGGAATATGTTTCAAACATCCGACGATGACAGTGATATGTATGCATGCATTTATATAATGGAATTAAGGCCACTTTTGTCTCACTTCAATCCTTCTGCAAAGACCCAACATTATCTTTAATCAACCCTCTCTTTAACAGTCATGACATGCATACGAAGTGAATTATTATATACGGAATGACCTTTAATTTCCAAAGAAATACTGTACAATGAAATAGACAATTCGATATCTATGTTTCTATCAACATGAAAAAATGAAAAGGAATAATTTTTTTAAAGAAAGAGATGAACTTCCAAGTCGATGCAGGTCAACTATACCTCCAAGACAAAATTCTCCTAACACGTGCAAGACTGTGTATGGTGTATGGTGTATGTGTATGGTTAAATGCTTTTTAATATTTTGTGTATTCACACGTTCGTGTGTGTGTGGGTGTGTGGGTGTGTGTGTGTGTGTTTGTTTGTGTGTGGGAGTGTTATATAATCGTATTTATTTAGAATAATTATTTTCTTCATAATTATTATCTATATGTCTATAGCTACCAGTCACATTTTAAGCAAAATAAATATGATTTAATATGACATAAATGACGACGAAAGATGACTACTGTTTAAGGAGAAATCATTTATTTGTTTTTGTCCAAATTGATAGTTACTGTTTTAAACGTACGATACTGAATGATGAAGAGTTATAGTTGAACTTTAATAGTTTTCCGTATTACAGCAATCCAAGTACGGATGACTCGATTCACTCTAATTTAGCTTCCTTAAAATGTGACCCGCATTGCTAGCTGCCTGATTAAGTGATCCATTAAAGGGATCCAGAAACTGTGTTGAAATGTGCAAAAAACTGACGAAGAGTTGATAACATGTGTATTTTTGTTATCTGATAATATGTCCCCTGATATGACTGAATGGTGTGTGAACATACCATGGTAAATGAATGCCATAACATAAGACAAAATGTAAAGTGATATTTTACCTCATTGTATTAACTTTGTACACAATTGAAAAACTCCTAGAGAGACTTTCAAATCCGAACGCTTCAATCACAAATATACTTTGTATAGATCGACCTGTGCCATGCTTCTTTCCGGCATGTTGGTAATTCGAATACAACGACCATGTATGTGAGAACCGCTAGGTTTTGTGGCTTTCGACAATGTTACTCGACCCAACCAACATAACCAATATCACTAATTGGAGCTTTCACATTTCTCTTGTCTACATGTTTTATTGGTTCGTGATAACTGGATTAAAGAGAAAGTGAAGTTAATAATGATCTTGCGATTCGAATGTCAGTAAATATCAACAGTGGGTGAATTACATGTTAGACAAACTATTCGACTGTTACAGCTAGCGATAACCAGATTGGCTTAAAGGGATAGTTGAGTTCTGGTATAAAGAGAGTACAGTTTAGGTCAAACTGAATTTTAGTAACCAAAACCTGCACCATTACATAACAAAATTATAGTTATAACTCCACCATGCTGGAAAGGAATACAAAAATTACAAATGACTAAGTAAAAAGCCTGTTATCATTCAAAAAGAGCCGTTCAAACTTAAGAGGGCGCTCTCTAAACCCTCATTGGTTTCAACCATTTAAAATAAAATATTGTGCATGTGATGTGTTGTTGAAATAGTGATTAGATAGAGAGATAATCAACAACTATTTAAAAACCTCTTTTGAACATTTTTGAAAAGTGGAAGCATTAAAAAAAAAATGTAACGGTTGGTTCAAAATTATTGAATAATAGTGGGGCCCCACAATTATTACAAATGGATATATTTATGGACATTTCAGCCATTTCTGAACCGATTTTGATCAAATAAAGTTTATTCTGTCATTAAAATTGTATGCTCTTTCGAATTTGACACTCAGTTTTTCATTATCTCACAACAAATTATTTTGTTTAGCGCCCTCTATACCAAAACTTAACTATCCCTTTAACATAAATGTGGGACTCACTGAAAGACGTTACGTTACGTTACGTTACGCGAATCACATACATAATTCCTCTGCATGTTTAAACCGAATATCATTTTTTGCTATCATTCCAGTTACTCTGTCGCAATACAAATTATAGAATAATACATACATGACATACACGTAATGTGTAAAGTATCTTCGGCATGAACAAAACAAGATAACAAAAACTATGGCATGTATGGTACCCCTTTAAGACCTATAGCTAAATATCTCGCGGGTCAACATAATGGTCTCATAAATCACCATGCCTCTAGAATTGGCGTGATTAGGCTCGGATTTACCCTCCTTAGCGTTATCCTCTCGCTCATGCCAATATTCATTTGTTTTAAGGGGTAATACAGATACAGGGATGAAGAAGAGAGAGGAAAGGGGGGGGGGGGGTGCGGTAGAGAGATAAATATAGATAGAGAGCCGCGAGGGAGATGTGTGATACAGGAAAGGGGGATATAGTAGAGCAGATAAGTGTAATAATCGTTCAAAGTTTGATACAAGCAACATACTCCGTATGCAGACTACCTTAGGGACACTTTTTAGAAAAACACATTTAGACAAACAAAATTCCAACATGGCGGCCATTTTCCAAGATGGCCGCCAAAAAGCTACTTTTTGATATAAAAATTGACTGAGTTGGCCGATTTTAATAATCTTGGTGTCATTTTATATGTTTATCGACATGCTGAACACGATGGTAATACATACGGACTCATATGATGGCCAAAATCCAAGATGGCCGCCATTTTCCCAAGATGGCCCCCAAAAGCTACTTTTTAATATAAAAATTTACTGAGTTGGCCGGTTTTGATAATCTCGGTGTTGATTTATGTTTCTTGATATGCTAAAAACGATGGTGATATAATACGGACCCATTTGATGGCAAAAATCCAAGATGGCAGCCATTTATTCAAGATGGTCGCCAAAAGCTCCTTTTTGATATAAAAATTGACCGAGTTGGCTGATTGTAATAATCTTATTAGTGTCAATTTAAATGTTAATTATATTTAAAACGATTGTAATACAAACGGACCAATATAATGGAGAAAATCCAAGATGGCTGCCACAGACATATAAAATGGCGAAAATCCAACATGGCGGCCATTTTTCAAGACGGTTGTCAAAAAGCATTTTACAATTTTTCAACTGACTGAGTTGGCTGATTCTAAAAAGCTTTGTACTGATTAAAAGGTTTTTTTGATGAGCTGAAAACTATTTTCATACAAATGGATCTAAATAATGGTAAAATCGAACATGGCGGCCATTTTACAAGATGGCGTAGCTAGGGGATAAAGGAGGGATTAGCCATCTCTCCCTAGGGAAATCATGATTTCACTTGTCCATGTTTCGGTAAAGGCTGCTACCTTATAGGAAATATTGCCCTAAAACTTTGTTTGCCACCCCTCTCATCATTGGCAGTCTTTTGGTTATGCCTCTGGACTTTTGAGATGAATGAGTGACAATAATTGTACGATTTAAATCATTATGAACGCACTAATATAAGGGTCCTTATACATTTTTTGTTCACCAATGTTTTTAAAACGATTGTGCTACGCACAAACCAGCTACAATGCTGTGCATCGTGTCATCCCCCATTTTGGATATATATACCTGTGTATATCAGCAGAAAATCAATCAATTGCAAAAACAAATTTCAACGTGTTTGGAGTCCATTTTTAGCTCATCCGGCCCGAAGGGCCCGATGAGCTTATGCCATGCCGTTGCGTCCGTCGTCCGTCCGTCCGTCCGTCCGTCCGTCCTTCCGTCCTTCCGTCCGTCCGTCCACAATTTTCAAAATGCTTCTTCTTCGTTATTTTTCAACCGATTTTGATTCTGATTGTTTCATAAGATAGGGCTAGGAGGGGGATTTAAAACTTCTACACAGAATCGTGAAATTCATTATATATGCTAATTTATGCAAATTTATTCGAAATCACAAAAAATGCTTCTTCTCCTTCATTTCTTGACCGATTTTGATTTGGTTTGCTTTATCTGGTAGAGCTAACTTTGGTACACTAAACTTCTACACAGAATTTTGAAATTTTTCTCCATTAATTAATTATGGTAATTTATGCAAATTTATTCCAAAAATCACAAAAAATGCTTCTTCTCCTTCATTTCTTGACCGATTTTGATTTGGTTTGCTTCATCTGGTAGAGCTAACTTTGGTACACTAAACTTCTACACAGAATTTTGAAATTTTTCTCCATTAATTAATTATGGTAATTTTGTATTTATTTATTTATTTATTTATTTATTTTTATTATTTATTTATTTATTTATTTATTTATTATTATTATTATTTTTTTTTTATTTTTTTTTTTTTTTATTTATTTATTTATTTATTTTTTATTTATTTATTTTTTTGTTATTTTTTTTGTTCCCATGTCCCTTCTGGGGCGTCAAATTTATATTTTTTTCACTCTAATTTTTTTAAAATTAATTTTTATGTCCCTTCCAGGGCAGCACATTTTTATTTTTTGACCAGTTGAAAAGTGTACCACATGAAATTTGCGATATTTGATGTTGCGAGATGGCGGATGAGCGCTACGTCATTGACGTTCTGGTTCATTGAATGAATTATTTTCCCCCACATCCCGGTTAGCATGTCCAAATCCCCACTACCATCCTCCCAGCCCCCATTAGGCTCATAGCCCGAGACTGGCAACGCCATGGTACTTTTTACGATATATACCCAAATATATCTTGTAAGAGTTTGGTCTGTTATTTGCTTCTCTGTAATGATTCAGTTTGGGTTGTAAGTATAATTTATTACACATTGACTCGGACACTAGTCACCCAGCTATCACCTATATGGATCCAAGTATGTCAGTCTCTAAAACATGTCATAGCCCACTCCAGGCTCATCATTTCCTCGAGTATGATGACCATTCAGGGTGTAAAGATAAACCTGCTAATTTTACCAACCACCATGAGCAAGTAGTGCAAACTCAGTCCCACTTTAATAAGAGAATGGGCAAGCAATTGAACGTATCCCAGGAAATGGATGAACCTCTAAAAGAAAGTAATATGCAAGACACTAAGGATCTATAATGCACCTCATTTGATGTTGCTAAACTATTATATTTGCACTGATATGTACATATCATGATTCAGGAATGGTTCAAAGGCATGGGTAAGGGGATGGATATGCAGACAGCATAATTAGGTTCTTTATATATATCATTCGTCCTAGACACTAGATTTAATAAATGTTATGGAAATATATTTTTCGAAACTTTGGGGATATAAACAATTTTGCCTTTTATTTGAAATAGCAATATTTTGGACCATGGTTCCCTGAAAATATAAAGGCTGACATTATCAAAAGGAGGAACGGCCGGTGTGACCAGTGTCGGTGTCCATCTATACAATGTGGCATATCGAATAGTAACGTGCGATACTGTAACAGTAATATTATACCCCTATGACCCAAAGCTGATAATAAGGAAGCTGCAAAAATCTCTACAGTTGTGTTTGGTATATAGAGCGGTCCATGGCGTAGCCAGTATTAAGCCGTATGCCAACTGAGAAGGGGTCGGAAGGTAGTTTAATCTGAACATGTGAATTGATCTGGGTGTATAAAATGCTGTTTTATGCATACTGTACATGAATTCCCAATACATTATTAATGATTAAAATCGTATTATTCTCTTAATAAACATGTTAGGCATATATTCAGGAGGCCAGGGGTTTGGACGGAGCAGGATGAGGTAAAGAGATCGTTCCGGGATAGGAAATAGTAATAAAGGAGCAGCCTATCAAAAAATCAAGAACAAAATAATTCATTACATAAAGAGGGGTTTTATCCGAGGTGGGGGGGGGGGGGGGGGGCACTCAAATATTTTGACGGGGTGTGCCTCACGGAACTCTGATATGGGGGTCTTAAGAGCTGACTACAAGCAACACATATAGGGTCTTTGGAGCTACAAAACCCTTAAACGGGAGTTAAGAGGTCTAAGGAGCAGACTAAAACTACAAAATACATGGACTTGGAGCTACCAAAGACCTACGGAAACCCTCAAATGGTGGTCCAAGGAGCTGACTAGAAGAAGAATAATGGACTCGACGCTACTCAACTACCTAGCCAAGTCATTCCGGGGTCTATAGAGTGGCAATTTTTGAAAATCTGGTATTTTGAGAGTGGCAATCAGGTGTGAAAACGGGGGTTTTGTAAGCGGCACGTATCCGTCTTATATTATACATGAGTGCCCTCCCCCTTGTGGGTTATATAGCCATATATCCATTAGCTACGCCATTGTTTAGGTCCTTGTGTAACACAAATGTTTTCAGCACATCAAGAAACATCAAAAGACACCGGGAATATCAAAATCGATCAACCCAGTCAATTTGTATATATCAAAAGTAGATTTTTGACGGTTACATTGTAAATGGGCGGCTATTGGGGATTTTAGCCATTAAATTAGTTAAATGTTTCACAATCGTTTCCAGCATTTCAAGAAGCAAAGTTCGACACCAAGATTATTAAAATTGGCAAAATCGTTAATTTTTTACATCAAAAATTAGTTTTGGGGCGGCCATCGTGGAAAATGGCTGCCATGTCGATGTTTCGCCATCATAATATGGGTCCGTATGTGTCATTATCGGTTTAGCATTTCAGTACACATCGAAATTGACACCAAAATAATTAAAATCGACGAACTCAGTCAATTTTTATATTAAAAAGTAGATTTTTGGGGCAATCTTGGAAAAATGGCGGCCATCTTGGATTTTGGCCATCATATGAGTCCGAATGTATCACCATCGTGTTTAGCATGTCAATAAACATATAAAACGACACCAAGATTATTAAAATCGGCCAACTCAGTCAATCTTTATATCAAAAAGTAGCTTTTTGGCGGCCATCTTGGAAAATGGCCGCCATCTTGGATTTTTGCTTGTCTAAATGTTTTTTTCTAAAAAGTGTCCCTAAGGTAGTCTGCATATGGAGTATGTTGCTTGTATCAAACTTTGAACGATTTCCATGATATTTTACACTTATCTGCTCTACTAATATAAAGAGTGATTCGACAGAGAGAGGGGGGAGAGGGGGGGGGGGGGGAGATGGGAGGGGGAGATTACGTTTGTGAGATACGAAGAGACGTTATAGTCATGGGGGAGGGGTGTGGTGAACATAATGTAGGAGAAACAATGTGAGAGTGAGTGGAAATTGATATAGGGTGGAATGGGTGGAGGAGAGGGGAATAGAGTCATAAAGAGAGAGGAAGAGAGAGGAGGAAAAACAGGGAGAGGGGGGATGGAGGGGGAGATTTCGTTTGTGAGATACGAAGAGACATGCATTATTATAGTCATGGGGGGGGGGGGGAGGGGTGTGATGAACATAATGTAGGAGAGACAGTGTGAGAGTGAGGGGAAATGGGTTTAGGGAAGGGATGGAGGAGAGGGGGGAATAGAGTCATGCAGAAAGGAGCAGGGAGAGAGGAGGAATAACAGGGGGAGGACAATATTATAGGGAGGGGAGATTTGGTTTGAGATATATACGAAGAGACACGCATAGACGCATGGGGGAGGGGAGGGGAGGGGTGGGATGAACGTGTAAAGATACATGTAGGAGAAACTGTGAGGGTGTGAACGGCCGCGAGGGGAGAAGGATATAGACTATAAATAGGGAAGGGATGGTGGAGAGAGTGAAAAGGAGATATACAAAGATTGAAAGAAATGGTGGGAATGACTGAGACTCTGAGAGGGGGATGGAAGTGAGAGGTTGGGGTCAGATGTAAAGTGGTGGGGGGGGGGGGGGGGGGTAGAGCCTAGAGGTTGTTACTGAAATGTCGCGATGGTATTTATGATAGAGGTAGATGCTCAACTTTTGTACAAATCTGACTAAGGCTATTATCAGAATCGACGAATAATTAATTAAGAAATTAATTCACAGGGTGAACGATCTCACTGTACGCCTTTCATCTAAGTAATCTATGTAATGTACCATCATGACCATGCTGTCTGAATTCAAATGACATGACACGCATTTTACATAATTATTTCTACTACTTCTACACATGTACATTCGACTACAAACTATATAGTAGTGTGTACGACATTAAACTAATGATATGCGTCGGCCAGACAAATCAACGTCTCTTAATATAATTAAATCGACATGTTTTTTTTTTTTATTCTGGAGGGAAACCGGGTTCGCGATCGGGTCTTGGAGATCACTCTGCGCAGACAGTGAAGAACAAGACAACGGTATCGATTTTTCGAAGTCGAGCAAACCATCATGGCTGCAATCATTCGGCGGCTCAGACCCGACCGATGTATACACACCAACATATTACATCTTTGAGAAGATGAGATGATTTCCAACAAATTAGCATAATTTATAATTTCTCTCCTTTTTCCCCCGTTCTCCAAATCTTTCAGATTTTAATCGGTGTGTCAGTCAGATTATGGTGGAGCACTCGCAGGCACGCGCGCGAGTGTCGTTTGTTCGCGGGGGACGTACGTAATTAAGCGCAAAATGGGGAGAGCGTGCCTGCCGTAGACACCGCATGTAACGCTCGGCTGCACGCGCATTCAAGAAAAGTGCGTTGTGAGGTAATTACTGAGCTGTGTGCGCTCGCTGTAACATTGCAGTGCTTTGTGCGTTAATTTGCTGAGTAATTTTAAAGGGCCGTTTACCCTTTGTTCAATCATCGTAGACAAAATTATAGATGACAATCAACATTACTATTATAAAGCGTTCAACAATTTGAACGTCACTACTAACTCTGATATAGTATTGTACAAAAACGCATCCATTGGCGTATGGGTAATTTTTTTTTTCCAGGGACTGAATTCGTTTACTGTATACTCTTTAACATCCTTCCCTTCTTCGATACTGAAAACTAAAGGTTTTTTTGCCACTAAATGGCCGATTTTTCTTCCAGAAATGATTTTACCCGAACATGATATGATTTTGCTCCAAAATGTAAAGGTTGAATACATTAACATTATTTTGTATACGGCCAAATCCCAGTTGCTCACTTATACTACCATTATACTTGTACACTGTTTTACTTTGAGATACAGTCATAAATAATCTCAATCATCAAAGAGAAATTGAAAACGAAAAACTTATTTGTTCATGCTTTTATCATTAAGGGAAAAACAGCAAGACACACACGAATCGCTATTTGTTGAGCTTCAAATTATTCATGTTTTGGGTTTTGTATAAGTTTGAAAAGGTTCGTAATTCCCTTTAAGTTTAACATAGACATTATCGCGTATCGCGCCTTGAACATGTGAACATAGAGATAATGATGTAGCGCTATCAATACAATGTGGTGAACATGTTACGCAAGAGCTCAGTGCCTCATCAAGTAATCAAATGACACAACAATTGACCAAATTCAAGGTTCAATCTTCGTTTTCCTTCTGATCTTAGTTATAGTTTACATCGTGTATGACTCTGCACGGGACTAGAATTCCAAATGGGTTGACCTGGCAACCAAAAAGGATATTGTGATATGTGAACATAATGCGCAAATAGAAGATACAGGTAGTCTTAGGGTTAATACTTCGACTTTATCTAGGAAATGTATACAGGGTGGCCCAAAAAAAACGGAACGGGGCACTTCCCAAAATATAGTAACAACTGTATTATGTCCATCGGATAGGGTGTCTTTTCAAATGAACAACGATACCAAGAACAGTCAATTTGGTTGTGTAGTTTTTTTTTTAGGGCGCTGGGAGTGACACCATGTCAGGTTCTCTTCTTTGTCAATTTTTACCGTGCCAGTGCTTGATACATCGCACGTACCGCCGTTCATACAGTTGAACCATTGACCCTAAGGCGTGCCATTGTTAGTGTGCACTCAGCCGTGTGCCGAGAGAATGGACAAGTTCGCTGAATGGTATTACGGGCATGGAGTGCAATTTAACTGGCATTGACTAGGTAAAAATTTACAAAAATGGGCACCTGACATGGTCTCACTCACAGCGTCTTAAAACAAAAACTACACGACCAAAATTACTGTTCTTGGTATCGTTGTTCATTGGAAAAGACACCCTATCCGATAGACATAAATATGTTGGTACTTTATTTTGGGAAGTGCCTCGTTCCGTTTTTTGTGGGCCACCCTGTATACATAGCGAGATAACTGACAATATTCACACCACGCAAGTTGTTAATGATATAAACATATAAATGATGCGTTAACACCATACTAGTCCTGTCAAACCTATTTTTAGGCCGAAAGTCCACTTCAAACATTGTCTTATTCTTCTTCTTCTTCCAACTAAACTGCAGGCTTTAATTCTGAATATTATCGCAGTTGTGTAATGAAAGGGTATCGCAGTTGTGCACAAGGGTAAGCATGTTCAATCCCATGACATTGGGATGCCGAGTGCTTTTTCGGGTTACATCGCACGTTGTCACCGATCAAGACTCGGCTGATTCGTAAATCGGACGCGCGGTGCCATATTGCGAACGAGTTGCGCACGGCGCGTAATACACACTGGCTAAATGTAATGTAGTGGATATGCACACGTCACTAGCTTAGTTAAAAATGGCGATCCCGTTGTAGCATCCAAACACATAACAACCTTTAATGAAGGGTAGAAGTTCAGCGCTCGCTGCACCCGAAACTCGGGGCCAGACAAATTCTCAAGTAGCACGGTAACTGAGATACGTGTGGACGCTAATCGTATCTTTCTGTATAATTATAGTCTATATATAACTCTCATAATATACCACCATAAATACCTATCATTTCCACATAACAGTATCTCTACCCGTAACACACAAGACTAGTAAACAGACGACTACAATGCACCTGATCTACTTTATAGTTTTGTTGGAGATATTTGATCCAGTTTCGGAATCAGTCGGCAACCTTGGTACATATCGTCGAAACTCAGACATGCGATATATTCTTTATAATAGAACTATACAGTCAACAACTGCAGGTTGGTCATTTTTCACACAATGTGCGTGTAAAACATGTATACAATGAAATAACACATGAATTTGAGTGAAGAAGTAAATGCCATCATGTTTAGCACAATTGTAAACTATGTTTACACTGTTTCCAAATTTTTACTGAGGAACAAAATATCCTAAATCAAAATCATGACACAATCATAGATGTATATAATTTCACGCCTTTAAAATATTTGTTTGGTACATGTTTACTTCTTATTCATGCAATAGCATCATCATCATCATCATCATCATCATCACCATCATCATCATCATCATTATTATCATCACCATTATCATCATCATCATCATCATCATCATCATCATCATCATCATCATCATCACCATTATCATCAACATCACATCCACCATCATTCAAAATTGAATCCATTTTATTCCATTGGTATAATAAAGACGTGTACATCTTCAGTAATTGAATATTACGATTCCCGTAACTGTTTTTTTTTTAATCTACAATATTGTTTGCAATAAGAACCGTTTTACCATAAATACTGATAATAATATAATAATAAGCTTGATAAATGGGAATGTAGAGTTCAAAAGTTTCCGTGTACTTGGTCTAGATTCCATAAATACTTAATCTACGTATTAAAAATAGAAAACAATCAACAGTATCAACTGGGGTTATTTTAACGAGGAAAAATATAGCATGACATTTTGCAGGATTATCCTGCTTAAAGGGATGCCTGTTAAGTATCTAACTCCACGAAAATTACTTGGAGCATCCTCGTTTCTCTTCTACCGTGTTGTTTAGCTTATGGTAAGTGAAGAATAAAATAGGGTTAGATTTTTTCAAATGCCCCTTTAGTATGACGATATCTATCATTCAGCTCAAGAGCGTTAATGAACGGTCATAAACCTCATAAGCGTCATACAGTAATTCGCTGTAAAAGCTGACACATATTTTCGCTTTTTTTAACCAGGAAAGCAGTGTTCTTTTTCAATGAAACTTTCACACATCATTCAGACATATCTTAGAAATGATTTTGGTGCAGGATTGAAGTCTCAAATGTCACTGTGGGCAATATCTGACACGTTACAGGTGCACCTTTAATATGACATGTAATAAATGCGTATTTCCTCGCCCACGTACAGGGTATACAGCCAACCGCACTCTATACACGATCCGATCCGATCCGATCCGTTGAACGATAAAGGATCTGAACTATACTACATGCATACAATTCGGACGTCTCGCTTTAGTTCGGATACGCAGATGTTCTTGCAGTGTGCCCAGCCACCAACTGAATCAAAGCGCGACTTTTAGTTTCGGATCAGTATATATTAGCCACTATAATGCTCGTATACAAATTTTTATTGTAAATAGCCTACCATTCTTTCTATAATATAAATCGGATACTAATTCGGTCGTTTAGTGAACGATCGGTATAATTATTATGAAGATTTAACCAGACCAGGTACAACAAGGTAATTTCGATTTAAAACAGAAATTTTAACCTTTAACCCTTAATGATACCGCACTATACAGTATAATACAATAACAACTCAATTTTTCTTGAAATAACGACGATAAGCAGGTTTCCTGCGTATTGAATTGCATATATCTTGCTTCCATTGAGCATTGTCAGTGTTCAAAGTCTCATGTAAAGCTTCTCCATGCTGCACGATATAATTTCTTAGTTATGGAAACCTACCATATTCTATAATAAGGGAAACAAAGATGTTTTACGGAAAAAACAACAACCCAGAAACGTCTCTTCTAAAAGGACATCGAAATCGAAAAAAAAAATGCATCTGCACGTATCTCACATACGAGTACAAAATGTAGACTCAGCCACAAAGCTCATTGGTCCTAAAGAGAAGCCATTAACCTACTAAACCATATGGTGACGTCCGAAATTGGAAAATTGATGGAAATAAAGTGGAAAAAACAAAAAGCATCAACAGCGTTCACCTTTTAGTTTAATTCGCTCATGATACTTTTGATCGATGTGAAAATAACTTTCTTTTGGTCTCAGGATGTATACCCTCTTGCATGCACCCCTCCCTCGCTCACAACCTCTCTCATTTCTTTTTATTTGTATGAATTTTCTTATCTTGCTGCCTCTCTGTGTGATTTCCCTTAGATTCGTTGTGATCCCATTTCATTTCAAGCCCCCTTCTGTCCCATTGCGTTTTAGTTTGTTGTCACGACTGTCTTCTTTATAAAAAATGACTCCCTTATTCTACTTCCACTTGTTTTTTTTTGCAAACCCCGCTCCCATACGTCATCCTATCTCTACCCCCTCCCTGGACCCCATTCCCTACTTGCAATATTTCGTACCTGTTTTTCTACAAACCGTAGCGGTAAGATACAATCTGAATATCCCCCCCCCCCCCCCTCTCTACCAGAAATTTGTCATCCTGTATCTACCCCATTCCTCTCCTCAATCTATCTCACCCATATTCCTATAAACCGTGACGGTAAGAACGAATCGTTATGCCCCCCCCCCCCCCCCCTCCCCACCTCCATCTCTCACTTTCTCTACCACTTTATTCGTTTTTCTGCTGTGAACCCTTTAAAGATAGCTTAATAATCAACACTGATCACACCCTTTTCTCCCATCCAGTCACCATGCTTCGTGCTTATGGTCCTAAACAACGCCACGCGCAAACTAAAAGAACAGTCAACAGAGAGGGGAGAGAGAGAGAGAAGGGGGGAGAATGTCGCCCATTAGTGTTTATCACGTGACCAATTGTGTTGCAGGTGTGCTGTACTTTTGGGGGCGCCGTCCGCCATTCGCACTCTGTGCCTTCCCCTTACTATAAGGTCAAAAAGGTACATACTTGTACGTACGGTACAATCATACATGACAAGTTGCGGATCGCACACTGTTGGTTGTGTCTATGTTCATACATAACCTAATATAATGCTTATCATATACATCAAACACAATACACGCGCGCCGTAACATATTAAATTGCTAAAGGTCTAAGGCCAAAATTAATATCTCCGTCGCACCTACATGTATACCCCGCGCCTCGTGCACCACCGCGCTCCGAGTGGTATCCTAACATTTAATCATCGTCATACCATCGCATCTATTTAGTTCATCAATGTTGGGACGGCGAGCGCTGGGTTTTTAATTACTTTTTTTGGTTGGTATCATCCGGGATTGGAGAGCGTTCAGTTTCACACGTATGAAATGAATAGCATCGTTATATTATTATTATTATTGTCTTCTGTATGTTTAGCCCACGACCGAGGTCAATATATTAGTAGGTGACTATTATAGGCCGGTGTGGGTGACAAACAGAAGTATTATTTTGTTTTTATTCATTTACACCTTTTTTTTTTCTACGACGGGAAAATGGTAACGATTCTTTATAAATACTCCTCATCTTTCTGAAACAGTTATAAACAATTCACGGAGGTCAAAGTGTGTGGTAATAATATGGATGACAAAATATAATCCTTGAGACGTTTTCTAATTGGTCGAAATTTCACGGATCTTCTTAATTAACTCCTAATTTTGTTTAAAGAATTAATAACCAATATACTGTGCGTGCTTGAAGGGTGCATTAATTAACACACAACGTGTACTCTAAATGTGTTGATAGAAGGTCTTCTAAATTAACTCCTAACTTGTCTTAAATAATTAATAACCAATTGAATATGGTCGAAATGTGCATTACCTATTATAGCAAGTATATGGATAACGCAATATATTGTACTTTTTTTCAATCAGTTAATAGAACGGAAATTAAAGTTTCTTCTCATATTAACTCTTTGTTTTTCGTTAACATTTATAAACAATTATTTTGACAATTTAGGTACCGATAACGAAATACATTATCCTCTAGCCGTTTTCAATATAACGAACAATTAACGGTTCTTAATAAATTATACTTCTTTGTTTTGTCTTAAAGAATTTTTAAAAAATAAACAATTAACATTAACGGAGACCAGAGGATGCATTACTACCCAGCTAGCCACCTGATGTTGGGCCGATGTCGGAATTTGGTTGCCGGATGTCGGCATATCGCCGTTGGCTCGAGGTTAAAATGTCCGCCAGCCCAACATCGTCACGACGTCATTTTTGTGATATATTGGCATAACGTCATTTTCCGACAATGGCCCAACTTCATGTCATGAGATGATGTTGGGCCATTGTCGGAAAATGACGTTATGCCAATATATCACAAAAATGACGTCGTGACGATGTTGGGCTGGCGGACATTTTAACCTCGTGCCAACGGCGATATGCCGACATCCGGCAACCAAATTCCGACATCGGCCCAACGTCAGGTGGCTAGCTGGGTAGAGGAGGGAATGGATCACTCTTTAAAAATAATGTACGTGATAACGTAACAAAAAACAATCAACAAAAAAAAACCGTTGATCCTTTATCTTACGTTGGTAAAACGTCATCATGGGTCCTAATTAATACTTACCGTCTTTCTTTAAAAGCACGATAAAATTAACTATTATCTAAGGTAACTATTATGTGAGATTTAAAGAGCACGGGGGGAGGGGGGGGGGGGGCGGGGTGGCCCCAATAATTTGCAAATAACAAACAAAAAACATGATGGGGAAATTATGTGTAAAAATAAAGAAATACATAAGGTGTGCCCCCAACCATTCGCGCCCCCCCCCCCCCTCCATATCAGTCTGATATCGACTACGATGCGCCACTAATGTAGATTCGTCTCGTACGTCACACGTGACCCAAATAACCGGTCAACAACAAGTCGTACTCGCATTTTACAGGTTTTGTCATGCTTGTCAAAACTAGAAATGTTTTTAATTGATATTATATCATGTGAATAGAATACTCTTTTGGTCATATTATTTCTAAGCATTTCATCTCACCACATTGATATCGCAGTTGGATTGCGGCAGATACAGTTACTAGTATATGAATGTCAAAGCCATTAATACCTGTTGAAATTCACACCAACCGCGACCACTGAAGGACTTATGTGGTCTATATATTTTCGCATCTTGGATGGCGCCTTGCCTTGCAGTATTCATTCGTAAAAAGAAAATGTTTTATGGATTTTCTTTTGCGACCAGAGGTTATAGCCTACATTTCGAAATCTTTGACCACCTTAAACTTGTTAAGCTAGGGATGATCCGCGGAACATAATGTAAGTTTTGGGAATGGTATCAGGGGCGGATTTAGCTTTTTGCTAAGGGGGGGGGGGGTTGACCCAATGACGATGCGGATACTGTGTGGGTCTGGACACATGATGGCGTTTTTCTATGCACATCACATTTTCACTTGGCAGCCCAAGGGGGGGGGGGGGGGGGTTAAGCCCCCTAAACCCCCCCCCCCCCCCCCCCCCGTAGCTCCGCCACTGGGTATATGTTATCTTTGAGGTAGATTTATTTCGCACTTATACTCATGATAATACGGATGTGGAAGGCAATGGATCAACCATTATGGTCAATTTCATTAGATTTGCATCAATTATGATATAAATGTCCGTCTTATTCGCCAAAACAAGTCGGGGGAGATCTACACTGAATAATCTCCTCAATAATTATGAAGATTTGATTACCACGTTATAATCGTTATGTAAACAAAAATATTTAAAAACGTTTATAGAAATAAACGTTTTCATCTCTAAAGAAAACAAAATTGAATATTCCTTTTGAAATACGTTGTCAGAACGTGGCCCCGTTTCAGAAAGAGATATATACAATCGATTGTAAGTTACAATTAATTGTAAGTCAGAACATGACTGTGTTCTATGAAATGCTCGAATCTGATTGGTTGAAACGCGCAAAGTTTTGGACTTATGATTAATAGACCGCTTCTGTAATGTATGCAAATAATATGCGTATGACGTAAGACTCCCCGTTGGCAAGCTTAACAATAGTAACTAGGTCCGGCAAGCTAAGTTTGCCGGAGCTTGCCGGACCGAGTTACTATTGTTAAGCTTGCCAACGGGGAGTCTGACGTCATACGCATATTATTTGCATACATTACAGAAGAGGTCTATTGTCACTTACAATCGATTGTATTCCTTTCTGCAACGGGACCCTGGACTTACAGACGATCGGATGTAAGAGCAGTGAGTAAAATATGTTAGCGCAATTCATTTCATTCCAAAAAATCAATATTTGTTTTGTTATGACATAAGATATTTGCTTCTGTTTATTTATGTTTGTTTTAATTTTTGTTGCGAAAAAAGGATATAAATTGAAATGAAAGTATCAGATTTTACTTAGCGATTTATTTCAATTTGAAAGTTATATTCTTCAAGATGCGTTCGAAAAATAATTATACAGTAGCTAGTTATTACAAAAAAAACCTTCTTATTAAATCATTGCTTTATTTTCCGAAGGACAATTATAAATAAATCTTATTCGTCCTCCATTAAATTTGTATTGTATTTTCTTTTCGTTCCACACCATCTCGGATATCTCACCGAAACACGGCCTCCCATGCTCAGTTGCCTTTTGCACACTGAAAAAGAATCAATATCTCTTCGTGACACAAATATGAAAAAAATGTTGTCTGTATTCTATTTACGGTTTATATAGCGCTATTCTTGTAATAAATGAACTCATCTACAGCTTCCTATAAATCCTTGATGCTATAAAAAGGCTGTTATTGAATGAGTGCGTATATGCCATCTCCATGGTAACGCATTTTATTTGTATGTAATCTGAGTTTCTAGTCTACTTAGGACATTAATCGCCGGACGTTATTCGTTTGAAATGAAAATTAGCCTGTTAGCAGAGCAAAATGGTCTTCCATACTATTGTTTTCATTTAGTTTTGTTCATTTCTTGTTTTCATTCCTTCTCATATTTTTATTAGGTCATTTTCCCCATTATGTTTGAATTTAACTTTTACATTCGTGATTTTAGCTTGCTTTCTTTCTGATTCTTATAAGGTTTTCTGTATTTCTGTCTTTATAAATACGTGGAATCGTCTAAATCAGCATTTATTTCGTTTTTACTATTTTTTTTCTTTTCTTGTCTTTCAACTTCAAGCATCAACAAATTGAATACGGTACCCGGCGCGGACAAAAAAATGTTGTTATTTGCATTTTCATTAAAACGTTAAATGTCCGTTCCCCCGGCTATGTACCGAGCTCCTTATCATCATGATCATTTTATCCCTCATCAACTACTCAGAATTCCCGTAATTTGTAGCTTTATCCTTCAAAATTTCGACCAAGAATTTGACTGGAGGTTTTTTTAAAAATTCCATCGGGATCTCAAACGGACGATTATGGTCCAACGTAATGCCCCACTCAGACGAATGCCAACCTACGTTGTATCTTCTAAAATCTGTCGAATTGCAGTTATTCAGGCTGCACAGGCTCGGCATACGATTTGGGCATAACATTTGAACTTTGGGGGGGTGTCCGTAAATTTTTTTCGAAGCCGAGACCAAGTACCTTCAAAGTTGAAAACCCCTCTCAGTGGGGGGGGGGGGGGGGGGGGGGAGTGTGTCCGTAAAAACAAGCCGAGACCAAGTACTTTCAAAATTGTCCGAGTCCGAGACCGTGTTTTAGTCGGTCGAGACCAGGTTTTAGTCGGTCGAGACCGCATAAAAGTAGTCTCGAGAGCGGTTAAAATTTGAAAGGGGGGGGGGGGGGGGGGTTCAAACCCCCAAAACAGCAATTTTTTGGTCAATTTTTTTTTGGCGTACCCCCTGGGTACGCCTATGGTCACGGCTGCATTATGACGCTGGCTGGCTGACACAGTCGAAGGTGGGAAAGCTCTGAGAAAGCTCAATGCGGCGAGGGGAAATGAGCTTTTTGAGTCGACTCGCAGAGACTTGCCACAACTCGCCATAACTCGGGACTACAACTCGGCTGAGCGTGAAACCAACACACCTACTAGTCATGGCAGCACCATGACTGACTGACTGGCTGGCAAGTCGAAGGTGAGACAGCTCTGAAAGTTCAATGCGGCGAGAGGAAATGAGCTTTTAAAATCGACTCGCAGAGACTTGCCACAACTCGCCACAACTCGCCATAACTCGTCATAACTCGGGACTACAACTCGGCTGAGCGTGAAAGCTACACTCCTACTAGTCACGGCAGCACCATGACTGACCTGACGATGGCTGGCAAGTCGAAGGTGAGACAGCTCTGAAAGCTCGGAGCAGCGAGGGGAAATGAGCTTTCCTTGAATGTGGTAATTGATTTGCGAGAGCAGCGGAAACTCTCATGGCGATTAGCAGCAACAACAACAACAACAACAACCCAAAAAGGGGGAAAATGGAAACATCGTTAATAGCACACAATACTTGAACGACAAATATGTTGAAGTAAAAAAGAGAGGAAAATACAGGTGTTTTACATGCCCGCTATCTGTTGAAAGACCGGTGTCCTTCACCCATGGCAGTGCACTGTGGAGCTGATTTTATCGGGACCTATGGTATTTCTATCGTTATGCAATGTGCTCAATTTTGGAATGAGTAAGTTTAGTCTCGGCGATTGACAGTTATGATAAACTACGATTTGGACGTTTCTCGACTAAAATTCAATTTAAATACACATAATAGGATTGTACTGAACGGGGGTCATAACGTAAAGCTGTAACTAAGCTTGCCGGACATAGTTACTATTGTTAAGATTGCCGATGGGGAGTCTGACGTCATACGCATATTATTTGCATACATTACCGAAGCGGTCTATTAGTATCTTCCAATTAAAGTCACTGTAAAAGATGGTTATAGTATTTACTGGTTAATCGAATGCAACACGGGGGACGTAACAACGTTTGTTTGTCAATTTTGATTTCCTGAGTGATAATCGAGAAGCATATTTTCATAAATAAACATTCCATAAATATATTTTCGGCTGACAAGTGGTATTGAAGGCAATGTCATTAGTTTAATTTCAGCTATTGGTTTAAGCAAACACCTGTTCTTCTTAACGGCGACCTCGTATACAGAAGAGAATAACCCGGCCAATGAACTTAACTTTATGACTTTCTAAATTGAATTTAAAGTGAAGTGCACACAGACAGAAGAGCATTTTGTCCAGAAAGAAAATTCCCCTAAAAAAACTGGTACAATTGCAATCCAATGTCGTTTATTTTCATGTCGGAAGTTCACAAGTCATCACAAATCTTGTCATGCATTTCGGAAAGTCGTATAGAAAGTGGTACAGACCATCAGTACATAATAAAACATAACGCTTTTCATTGGTAATTAGCTCGGCAGAAATAATGGTATATTTGTCGAAGTTATGTTTAATATAGGATGATATATTTCCCCATTATTGTCTCTAGGTACATTTCTCAAATTGCCATAATTGAGTTATTGCCTATTGCAACACGACTTTTTCATTAAAAAAATAGAGTCAACAACAACAATCGGGATTATTCTATTTTAATATCGGAAGTTGTGACTACAAAATCGTGTCATGCTTGTCAGAAAGTCGTAAATAAACTCGCGTGTTAAACGGATGTTTGGAGCAGAGTCACGTGTTGGATTTTAGCAGAGCGGAAAAGGATTGACCCATTTTTGGATGGAAATTATCAATAAACAAGCATAATATATTAAAGGTGCAACGTCGTCATGACAGGAGGCGCTTTCCAAAGAGGTTACATCAGGCAGGCGCCATGTTAACATACATACACACATGCTAGAGAGTTACCCAAAACATGCGTCATTGACTCATTGGACACTTTTGGAGTTGCGGGCGAGCTGGTAACTTTGCTGTCGTGTGCAACAACTGACGAAGGGTTGATAAAACAAGTATTTCTATGATCTGCTATGTCCACTGAGACAGTGATGTGTGAAAAATGTCATACGACCGAGTTATGGGCGTCAATGCAACGTGAATGCACTATAACATTGTACTATAACTTTGAACACAGTTGGAAGTCTCCTATGGAGACGTTCACATCCGAACATTTCAATCCTTTATAACGACAGAGTAAATCGGAAAACAAAAAACCCGTTCCATGCATCTATTGGTAATACGAATACAACGAGGTTTTTCATGAAAGTACAGAATTCGAAGTAAATTTTGTGGAATTTGTCAATGTTACTAGATCCCTGTAAGATGGTAAGTTAAGCATATACAGCTTCTCACGTGATGAACCTCATTGTAAACAAGTGCAATTGCTCTTGACCTGTAATCCCATTCTGACTGGGGGGCAAGACGTTAATAGTGGGAGAAGCCCTTCGCTTGGGGTTGGGAAATGCCCCCCCCCCCCCCCCCCATGCCCCCGATGTCCCCCTAACGCCGCCATAGCCCAAACTTTAGTAATCACCTTCGTCCGATCGTAAACAAGCTCACAGGCCCTCGATGAGTGGCCGTGACTGACAGCTTGATTCGTCGTACTAAGAGGAGGGTCCTCCAGGTTCCCCTTGATGAGAAACGGTGTAACTGATGAGCATGATGGGGAGGGTATAAGCCCCCCTCCTCCAGAAACAGGGGAACGTAGCCTACCCTTCTCTCCTCTTTGTCCCATCTCTGGGTTTACCCCTGGCTACGAGGCTTCCAAGTTCATGAGATGCACAGAACAGCAAGTAAACAATCATAATCCCTTTATATAGTGCGAGTTTAAATAATTGTGCCCTCTCTCTGTCACATGGAAAGAGGGAAGGCAATACAGACATTCGTAGCATCTTTCGAACTATATGACGTAACTTACAACCCCCTTTCTTTGGAAACATAAGAAACCTATTATACCGTACGGTAGCTCAGCCCCCTTACTTTGCCTTATCTCTGGGTTGACCCTCACTGGTCAGGGTACTACGAGCATTTTCTAGGAAGCGTCCAAGATCATGTAGGATGCATGCACGCAAGTAAACAACCCTCCAACTTAAACATGTTTAAATCGAATGATAACCCCCCTCAAACGTTATACACCTGTTGGACTAAACTTTCTAGGAAAAAAGCTTTTGATATGAAAAGTTTGCTGTGACACTTAAATCAAACTTCTTCTCGTATTCAATGGTATTTCAATTTGATGGTCTTCTTTCAAATGAAAAAAATATATATATATTACGTAAACAAAATGCATTCATGTCGTTAATTATTCCGGCGACCAACCAATCAATCACCAATTATGATAAATGAAAAGACCATTGAGCGATATGTTTTACACACGTATAGTCACGTAATATGCCTAGGTTTCAGTATACAGTAGTACTAAGCATGCTAAGTAAATAGTACTTGTAGCAGCTTCTATCAGGACAGAAACTTGCTATTACATCAAAACTATTGTTTGATTCATAATTACAGTAAATGACATTCACACACACACACACACACACACACACACACACACACACACACACACACTATAATTTGGATGCAAACAACCGAATATTCTTACAATAAACAATTAACCCGTAAAACTAGAACGCCTGAAAAAATGGGCACGCACATGTGTACATACATGGCGTTATGTACAGTTACCATGGATACGATGTGATACTTTTTGACGCTGACCAACATAAAATTATCACGACATTTTAAAATGATATTGTACTTGTACACGTGCAAGATTAAGGAACGTTCACATGGAAGTGGTAAATAAATGCTAGAAATTAACATAATTAATGGTGGCCCAATCGAACTAGAATAATATCAGTCAGGATTTTTCAAATACAAGTGGTCCGAAACGTTAATCTAGTGACAATTGCAAGCCCTGATGAGTAAACAATGAAAATGGAAGGTATCAATAACAATACACACGCCAAAAACTCACATCAACTAAAATATGGCTTTACACAATATCTCTTTCTGTAAAAACCACGACGAATATTAAAATGAAGCGGGAGAGATGTATTTTGTATGACTCATAATTTCAGTGACAGTATAATTACGCAAACGTTCTGTATAATATTTGATAGGACCTGTTCGTCATTATCACTAGTCAGGTCAGTCTGGTTTTGATTTCAATAATTTCATAAACAAAGTATCAGTAACTTTCCCTCTTGCATGTCGTAATAACTGTCTTACTGATATAACATCCTATATAAGTGTACTGTTATTGTAAAAATCGTGATTTACGTAATTCAAAGATAGTATTACATTTCAATTTTGTCATAATTATGAATCAAAGCACATTATATAAAGTTATTATTTGGCAAGATTTCGATTTTTATAATATCGTCCATCAACATTTTGTCTGTCCTTTATTTTTGACGGTGGAGTTGATACATCAACAGAACAACGCTGATTGGATCGTGAACACACATGTCCACACAAAAAAAGAAAAAAGGCTGCCATTTTTCTTTAGGGCGCTAATCTAATTCGCTCTCGAGTCCCTGATTTGTGGCATCGCCGGTGACTTTCCCCTATACTTGTAATTGAAAACGTGAAACTTGTTTTGAGATTCCCAGTTTTCCGATTCAAGCTTTCCAGGAAGACGATAGAGACTCTGGGGGAAGGAAGAGATTTTGTAAAGAAAATAACAGTAAAAGAAGCGTCGCTTTCCCGTGCAGGATATTTTTAATTTGTTTCCTATTATATTTCATTTTTTGCATTACATTCACTGCAAGAAGGATGCGCCTTCAAACGTACCGCAACTAAAGGAGACACACGTCCGCACAATGTATGTAGATGTATATGAAAATACATAACTGCCTGTTCGGTATTTGAATTAAGTTTTTTGGCCCACTGATGTGAAGGAAGAAAATAATATTCAATAGACAAGGTCAATATGATTGCCGTCATCATAAAACCATGATAGAGGTAATAATCACTTAAATCTGACAAATTCAAAACATGGCCGCTAAATTGGCTACACGCTTACGTATATGTATATTGTGCGTCGCATGGGAACCCAACTAGATCTTGCCGCTATACCACGACTGCTATATACCATAAACATGGGTCCGGGGCCGAGTTATTAAATATATATTTCATGGAAACGTTCTATTGATTTATTTTACCTTGGACACTCGGACAATACCTTTGTTTACTAAAATTGTAATATCATATCAAATATTCACATTTAACCCCCCCCCCCCCCCTCCCCTCCAAATGAATTAATTAATATATACAGCCTTTAATCATAATCCGCTTTCCAATCCATCTCTTCAACCCAAAAAAAACATCTAGAGCATATACGCTTGGACGAGAGTTTTTAACTTGTCGTTTGCATAATAAGTTATCAAGTGTTTACTTCCTCTGTTTTCAACAGGAAAACGCCATAGATATGGCAGATGTACTTTTTATTTTATTTTACAAGCAATGGTACATCTGATTCAGGTTCACTATCAAACTGTATAACATAATTCTATGTAGGATATGATTGCATGGAAAATGGAGATACGAAAGATGAAGACAAACAAAAAAGGTCACATATCTTTCATGAAAAATGTGCAATTTTTATTTGAAAAATATATCGTTAGGCCGCCTCGTTTAAGTATACAGTAATTAAAATCACAACAATTCACATTAAAATAAAACGTACATTAACGTCAATCTAATAAGATCTTTCATGGAATCTGTTAATTCATTTTTCTCCATCGATAACTTTATAAAAAATAGACCTAAGACTTTTAAATCGAGCGATTGTGATAAAACGGTTATTTACACGGTTACTATATTGTTTTGTTTTCCTTCTCTTTCTTGTATTTTGTTCTTCTATGACTTCATACAGTATATGCATGCTATAATATAATGCAATAATATAATTGAAAAGATGGCGCTGGCCAAATTTAGCAATAATTATTGCAAGATCACCACTATTGTTGAATGAAATCATATGCAATATAATATCTCCACAATCCACGCACTTATATGACTTCCGTCTCACTATTCTTCAACACCTATATATATATAGTTGGAATGTTTGTGATTGTCCACGTTTTTATGAAGACAGTGGCCATCAATTAAAGGGATCTAGTAACTTTGTTGACATGTGCAAAAAGTGATGAATGGTTGATGCAATGTTATCTCATATGTCCACAGGGTATTGTGTGAAAAATTCAAGTCAAATGGACATTGTATGGCCAAGTAATGAGCGAAAATGCAAAGTGATATTCAGTAACTCACTGCACTCACTTTGTACACGGAAGAAAAACTCGCCCAGAGTTTTTCTTATCTGAATACTTCAATCATACATATCTTTGTAACGAAAGGGAAATTTGAAAAACCGAAACCTGTCCCGTGATTTTATTGTTAATACGAATACAACAAGGTATAAGGGAACCGCTAGAATTAAAATTTCATTTTGAGGATTTGGACAATGTGGTAAGTCCCTTTAAGTATGCTTGTTTTCTCCCTTTTATGAAAGTTGTTAGCCATTCCTTTGACCTCGTTTCATATGTCAGTGTGACATGTATATTACAATTATCCTCTTTTGTAAAAACGCTATTTCATTTGTTTAGATACATGTTATTCAATTTTATAGTGCATTTCAATATTGTCACCTTATTTTAGCTTGTATTGTTATAGTATTTATCCAGTGATTTTACATGCATTTGATTTTGTATTTTGGATATGAAAAATAAATAAACTGAACTGAACTGACCTGACCTTTAAAAAATACTTGTTGGAAAACGAATTTTAATCAACATAATTGTTATCATTTTTGTAGAACTTCTCGTAAATATTCTGTCTAAAACGGCCACTGTAGCTAGATTGTAATATTTTCGTTATGACTTTGTCTTGCATATTTTCCACTTTAGACTAGCAATAGTTAACATGGTTTATACCCTCTATATAGTAATGGTCACATGATGAAGGCCTATAGGCTATACAGCTTTGCATGCATAATTTGCTATCATCTATATGATTGTGCAGTATAGTGGAATACACACTAGGGTCAATCATTTATAGCTGGGCATGGAGAAGATGCTTCGTCCGTCTAATTTCAATTTCGATGAAGATTTATAGATGTCTGGTAGTGGCGAGATAATGATCGGGCCGCCGGTCTCATTATAATTAATCGGATCTTATCACGCACTAACTCTCTTTGTCCAGTCAATGGACTATAAAACACGTAGTTACTATACTACCGTATATAATGTACAGTCTAAATATTTAATTCCAGGATATTATACAAATACAAATGAAAGGAACTATTTCAAGAGTTTACATGTGTAACAAAAAAAGACTGTAACGCATTTTTACCGAATCGAGATCGTATATACATATGCGATAAACGTGCTAACAAAATGTGCAAATAATAATAACATGTGCAATAATATTATTATCAACATTATAAATAAATCTTGTCATGCAAAGAGTAAAGTATCATTTGCAATACAATTATTTCGTATTATGTTATGCTTTATTTGATTATGGTAGCTTTTATTTCTGAAAAATTGTAAAAAAATTACTATTTTGTTTTGTTGCATAATTATCATGAAGTGCGTAAACTCTTCATTTTGTGTGTGATTTTCTGCCGTCCACCACATCAGGCTTGGGATATTCGTACAGGTATAAATAACATGAAATCCCTTTTCTTTATTCTTGTTTAAATATTATACAAATTATTACGCGTACTGTTCTTTCACTTATTCGCCTCTGTGACAACGTTCAACAATTAAATTACATTGCGCGGATATTTCCATTCATTCGATTGCATTGTCATGACTGGCGTTTCGTCTCTTTCAATGATATCGCTCCATGCATTGTAGTTGTTAGTTGGCCGAACACCATCATACAGAAACGCAAATGTTTTTGTTACCAACGACACATCCGTGAATACAAAGGGTTATCGTCCTTATTTATATACCAGCTGATGACTGAAATTAATATTACCGCAATAACATGAAGTGCATATACTGTAAAAGTACAGTAGTTACTTTAAAAACTTGAAAGATTCGTACGTTGAGAATTCCACTTTCGTACGTACAATATTCCGTTGAAGTCTATTCCAAAACGTCATGATTATTATCAATATGCCTACTTTTCTTAACACACTGTAATATACTGAAACAATGTGTAATATTGCACTTGACTCTGTATATATCTGGTCAGATATATAGCAAAATCCTGAAAAGCAACAGGATGTATCATAATTGAAAATTATTGAAATATTTTGTATACAGTTTAGTTATTATTGAAACCGTACGATGGATGAGTGTAGAAAACTTGCAGGCGTTGCACTTGACCTTTTATACAACCAGTACCGTTTTTATTCCGTTTCTGATTAGTTTATTTGAATATTCGTATGCCAATTCAAATAATTATGTTGTAAGAGTGGCTCGAGTCGTAAAATTGTGATGGTTTTTACCATATCTTTAAAACCACAACTTGATATAATGACATTACTGATAAGTAAGATAACAAATCAAATACATTTGTATGATAATTGATGGAAACTTTATTTAAAGAAAGACAAACAGGTTTTTCATCTGTTTTGCATAATCCTGTTTAAAAATAAATATATTATTTCAAATTTCGTTTATTTCAACCATTACACACAAAAAAGACGTCTTTACTCACAATCTCGTGATTCGCTCTCTCAGATGAGTGGATATCGTCGCGAAGAGATCCATCGACGAAATGGTGTTCGGCGTCGTGCACGATATCGAATATAGAGCCGTCTTCTTCACCTGAGCACACTTACAGACCGACGGACAGCTGGACTCGCCGGCGACCGCGTACACTTCCACGAGTGCGATGGCCAAAAGCAAATCGAACATCCACCAAAATGACACATGCGACATGATGATGCTTTCCAGTATATAAGTATTAGGGTCTATATATACTTTTGTTAAATAATGTGAGCAATGCCCTATTTATTTATATACGAGAAATTTGATATCCTCGACGTCCGGGCGAAAAGATGAGTTCTAGTTTGTTTTATCCGAGCATGGATGATTGTGATGGTGACGGTGATGGTGCTCCCGTGTCTCTAGCTAGCGCGAACTGCATCCACCGCTTTTCCTCCCAAAGCTGTGTACACATAATTCGATCCTGGCTGTTTGTCTTTCGAATCTCAGTTGATCACAATACGTGCCACTCGATCCATCCGGCTATATTTTCGCCCCCCAAAAAGAAGAAAAATAAATGAGAGAAAGAGATTCCATTGTTTGGCGAAGCAATGGTTGGGAGAACGAGATAATGTACACGATTAATGCTCCAACGTAATTAGGTATGAACAAAATCTGGCATTTGTTGCTAATATCTATCTAGCGGCTGACGTGCGCGTGTCGCTGAGCAGTAGTACAGTCGGGGTTGAGTCGTCTGCTCGTCTTACCCATGCATTTGAAAGACATGGGACAATTTAGTCGAAGAAGACACAGCATGCATCAGGCAACCCGCTAGCCCCTTACTACTAACCGGCAATCCGCACCGTAATTATGCGAGCATAGCTCAATATGTGTCAACTTGGGTTTTGTAGAGCAAGGCTGCAGCACGAACGCTACTAACCGTGGTACCCACAACCGTGCGGCCGCTCACCGTATTAAAATGCGATGCAACAAGCGTACGCTACGCTACGGCATGCACGAAATTGGCGTCCTTGATCACTCGCGATTGTGTGTGCGTGTATGGCTCATAGCTCGTAGAGTCATTTATCAGTGCTCAGCCCCGCGAGTCAGCCTGGTCACATCACGTGCCAATAATGTCCGAAGCCCGCTTCCAAGGAAAGCCTGACCCGATAAAGAAAAAAATTGAAAGAAAAAAAAGCTTACGTGTACATAATTCATTAAATTATGCTTTTCAATTTCATTCCGAGTTTTTTCTTCTTTTGTGTCGGTTCATTAAGAGTGCGTAATGCACATTCAACATGACCGCCCGGGCATGGCGCGTTTTTTCTACTATAACAACCCTATTCTCAACCCGTTCTTAATCGTTTTCAATAATCTGATATTATGTATATAAATATATAAAACCAAACTCTATAGCCATACACGAAGTACCTTCGATATATTGTATTCAGTTTCTGTCAAACGAACATGCATAACATTATCATAAAACCATAATTATACTTCACACTGAGTATGTGTAACAATACAAACAATGTCAAAGGGACTTACATTGTATATCAACCATTCATCACTTGCACATGTCAACAAAGTTACTAGATCCCTTTAATACCCTTTTTATGATGACATCGCAGGCTAAAAGACACAGAAACGTTTGTGTTAATCTTGAATTACGTGGCCACTGTAAACGTATAATTATGTTGTCATTTTAAATTGAAACTTATCTCCCATATACGTGCCTTAACCGTAAACGGCAAAAAGAAGTCTGATAAAATAATTTTATAACACCGTTTTAACTAAAAGCTCGACAGTTAAAACAAGAGGGCGCTGATATGCAAACACCTGTAAGATTAAACCCCTACTCTTTAAAAAATAAAACTAGGATCTTATTTCTAAAATAAGAATTTATTCTCAGAATCAAAATTCAAGCCACTTTGCTATATATGTTCACGGTTGTGTAGATTTTTTCATTGCGTATTGATGAAGTCGCTAATAAAAGTAATCGCCGCAACTTTCATTATGATGTTTGTAATTTATGTGTGGAAATGTCAGCCATTACTGTATGTACTCGATCTGATGAAATAAAATTAGTTTTTGTGTTTAGAATTATGTACTTTTGCAATCTAAATTATATAATTTACATTTTCTTCTACCTCGCAAATAGGTATTTCCGAAGCGCCCTCTAAATCAGAACTGTTTTTATGAAAAATAATTATTAATTATAGTTATTCTATTTTCAGGATATTAATAACGATACACATATTGTATGTGCATGCAATAATAAAGATGCAGTAGCCTCTTGTAAAGATATAGATAAAGGGATATACAGAAAGAGAGAGCGAAGCTTAGAGAGAGTTATTAAGAGAGAGAGACGGAAAGTTTGATTAAATTAGAACAAATGTTTCAACGATGAATGTCACGATTTAGCACCAAAAAAAACAAATCTCAATTTGTAAGGCTTCACTCGAAAAAATGAGTATTATTGTGTTACTAACTTAACAGTTAAAGGGATAATACTGTTTACATGGTTTATTGGGCGCTTCAGAATAATTATTTTGCGAGGTACACGGTATAAGTGAGTGTAAGAAAAATAAGAACATACACATTTTTAGAAACAAAACAACGTTTGTTTGACCAAAATCTGTTCAGAAACGTCTGACATATCCACAGGAAACGATTAGTTTTCAATGATAACTTACGACTAGTGAATCAGTGTTACCATTAATTTACCAATCGTTTATGTACTATATTAGTTATTAGCGTGGATGAAAAATATGTATATGTTATGGAGTCCAAAGTACATGTATAGCATACAAAATAGTTTTTACACAAACCAAGCAATTGAACGATTCTACAATTTTTGCTGTCCGTGTGTGTAAGTCTTAATTGCAATTTGAGATTGTTCTTTAACATACTTATTTGTAAAAGTGTGTAAGAAATCAAGTTTTAAAGCCACGTCTGCTTTACTTGTTTGTACGATTGCTTTGGATTATATTAGATGATTATTGTTGAAGTATTAACCTGGTTTTGCCCGACCCAATTAATCAGGACACGTACAATATCTTATGTAGTACAATCATGATGTACGGCATGTATAATTCATTGGTTTTACTTTATTTACTTTATCTTCTACAATATTATCGCCCATGCATGCATATTGCATTCTGCAATGTATCTATACACAAGCATTTGCATTATTATGTTTTGGTGATGATACTTCAATATATACACGGCCTGCATTGTGGAGAGTAACTCTAATCTTGAATGTTGAGGAGATTATCAAAATCAGATTTACAGAGCCGAAATTATCATAATTATTTACATCGTTCAGCACGTTCAGCATGTTCAGAGAGCGCGCGCAGGTGCAGAACGGACTAATGCGTCCCATTAGCAGTCAATTTGTCGGTCGGGAATCGGCACAAAATCTCGAATTATTATGAACCCATTTATTTTAGGACCGGTCCCGCCCGCCCTACCGGAAAGAACACATGTGTGCCACATTGTAAACACAATGTGACACAATATGAACACAGTGTGACACAGTGTGAACACAGTGTGACACAGTGTGAACACAATGTGACACAGTGTGAACACAATGTGACACAGTGTGAACACATTGTGAACACATTGTGAACACATTGTGACACAGTGTGAACACAATGTGACACAGTGTGAACACAATGTGACACAGTGTGAACACAATGTGATACAGTGTGAACACAATGTGAAACATAGTGTAAACACAATGTGACACAGTGTGAACACAGTGTGAACACAGTGTGACACAGTGTGAACACAGTGTGAAACATAGTGTGAACACAATGTGGGTGTGTGTTAAACCATGTTAAATTCGAGCGTTTTAACAGACTGAGTGTCGACACATATTACAATGTCAACACACTGCGAACACACTCTGCTCATATGATATACAGTGGAGCACACTCTTTTGCTCACTATGAACGCAGGGTATATCACAGTGTGTTGACAGTGTGTTCACAGAGTTCTTCACAGTGTGTTCACATTGTGATGGGTGTTAACGCCCACATTTAACATTAGTATACACACATTGCGTTCACACCGTGGTCCACAGTTTGAAACACACAATGTTCACACTGTGACAAACACACTGTGTTATTTCTGTTACTGTAGGGCGATCATATTCTAGCATCAGCTTATACCTTAGACATAATGGCCCGTATTCACAAAGGAGGTTTGTACAGTCCATGGTCTAAACCCCGGTTTACATCTATGGAATGCCAATTGTAAACTGATGGAGAGAGAATGTGTACCATCAACATTGTTAACAAGTAAGGAATTTACATTCTCTCTCCATCAGTTTACAATGGCATTCCATAGATGTAAAGAGGGGTTTAGACCATGGACTGTACAAACCTCTTTTGTGAATACGGGCCATTGCGAATAAAAGCCAAGGGAAAATCCTCAAAGCTTTATAGAGCCTACTTCTGAGGGTCACGCGGGACAATAACGCAACAGGTTCTATAAATAAATTAAAAAAAGTGACAATAATAATCACAATAAATTATGAATATATTATGAGGATAATCTCCATTTTTTACCCCACTTGAAATAAACTTTCAATTGTTAGTTTCTTTTTTTTTATAACCTCGTGAATGGCTATTTGTATTATGTTTTTTGTTGAACCAGAGCCAGAACACAAATAATTAATTAAACTTTATAGGCTAGTATCTTTGGGTTTCGACAAAACGCATGGACATGGATGAAAAATTCTGAACATGCGTACAAATATTACAACCGAAGTAATTTATATGCAAATCACTGTGATTTAAGCGAGATTATAGACGCGTACAACTGATATCCAATGAATTATCATATCAGCACGATCAAGTACATTGTAAGAGCAATTTTTCGCAAAGTGTACATGATTTGTTAAAGGGATAGTTGAGTTTTGGTATAGAGGGCGCTGCACGGAATAATTTTGTTGTGAGGTAATGAAAAACTGAAGGTCAAATTTGAAAGAGCATACCATTTTAATGACGGAATAAACTTTATTTGATCATAACCGGTTCAGAGACGTCGGAAATATCCATAAATATAACTATTTGTAATGATTGTGGGACGTCCCCACTACAATTCAATAATTGTGAACTAGCCGTTGAAATCAAAAATGCTTACACTTCTCAAACATTTACAAAAGATGTTTATAAATAGTTTTGAATGATGATCTCTCTATTTAATCATGCATCATTATGCACAATTTGTTATTAAAAATGGTTGAAACCAATGAGTTTTTGAGAGCGCCCTTATGAGTTTTAACGGCTCTTTTTTAATGATAACAGACTTTTTACTTAGTCGGTTGTAATGTGTTATACGTTTCGAGCATGGTGGAGTTAGTTTGTAATGGTGCAGGTTTTGGTTACTTAATTCTGTAGGACCAAATCTGTATTCTCTATACTAAAACTCAACTATCCCTTTAACCTTAACTGCCAAAAGAGCATAACAAGAAAACGTAATTGAATTTATACAAACTTAAAGGGCCGGTAAAACGGAAAGGGTTCAATTTTCGGAATCACAATGACAAACCTGTCAGTGTGGTATAGAGAACAGCTGACAGGTCATTAAACCGCGCAATCATAATAGAACAAAAGCGAGTGTGTGCATAATTATCAATTCATGCATGGCCACGCTTATAAATTACGTTACACGTATTGCCGTATATTTTATATACAACAATGTTTCTATATACTTTTCGCTGCACAGATATAACACTGTCAAAATCATTATTCTCATAGAAGAAAAAAAACACGTAATCGGATATTCAAGCGGTCCCATACCTATACTCGTACTAGCGGCATAGCCATGTGTGGTAAACAGACAGAGGAAGTTGGGGCATGGGATGATGGGGGGGGGGGGGGGGGGGGGGGGGGGTGGTGGGCGAGAAAAAAGAACTTCCACAAAAGGGAGAAGCGAAGGACGAAATTAAACATTGGATTACGTTGTTATTGTTGTTGTTGTTGATGATGATGATTATGATAATGGTGGTGTTATTGTTGTTGTTGTTGATGTTTTTCTTGTTGTTTTTGTATTATGTATATTCATGTATAATGTGTTTGCTCTTTTCGCCACAAGGAGGAGGACATGCTCTGGGTGGGGTGGGGTGTGGGGGGGGGGGGGGGGGGGGGGGGGGCTGCGGCTGATAGTACCCTCCCCCACCTTGCCCCCATTAAACTATACAACTGCCTGCATACTCGCTGATGATCCACACGATGAAATCATAATACATGTCTGTATTATTACTATTCCAACGTCAGGAAGCAGAACGGGGATTATTAGTGGATTCAGCGTTGTCATGGATACGGATTGGTTGCATCGCAGTACGCAATCCCCATAATACTACTGTATACTATTATAATAGAAGGGATGATTGTGGAATCTATTACTAGCTAGTAGAAGGTTTTTAATCAATAGTTTTGATTTTATATAAACAAAAAAATTGCGAACTTAGAAGTTCATGACGGAGCCCTTGTGAAACAATGTCGGGTTATCATGGCCATACTTTAAAGGGTACCACCACCCAAACATAATATTCTTATCATAGAAAGGTAACATCTTTAGTATTCCATTCCGTCAACAAGTTCACAAAAATATGTTTTCAGAAACAAATATATAATCGGAAAACGCATCACCATTCTCAACCATGCGTTCATGCGGTCTGAATTGCGTACACTACAAGTGCGGAGAGCCAGAGCGCTCTGTGCAGAGCGAACGAATCATCCGGGATTCTATTGACGTACGCGTGAAAGCAATGGCGCACTCGCAAATGCTTGGCCCGTGTGGAACCAGGAAATAGCAGTGGTTCCGTAAGTGGTGGAAATTAATTGCTTTGTTTATGAATCGCACATCCCTTTGCAAAATGTTGGGTATATATTGGATATCACAAAACGGTACCAAAACATTTAATAATGTGTTGTCCTTTGCCTGGTGGTCCCCTTTAAAGGGATAGTCGAGTCTTGGTATAGAGGGCGCTGCATGAAAAAAAAAATTTGTTTGTGCGGTAATGAGTGTCAAATTTGAAATAGCGTACACTTTTAATGACAGAATGATCAAAATCGGTTCAGAGACGGCTGAAATATCCATAAATATATTATATTTGTAATGATTGTGGGTCCCCACAATAATTCAAACATTTTGAACCAGCCATTGAAAATAAAATGCTTACACTTTTCAAAAATGTACAAAAGGTGTTTTTAAATAGTTGTTGATGATCTCTCTATTTAAAGTGATAGTGAGTTCTGGTAAAGAGAGTATAGTTATGGTCAAACTGTATTTTAGTTACCAAATCCTGCACTATTACATTACAAACTAATAGTTATACCTCCCGGCTTAACATGCTTAACTTAATTATCAAATAAATGTGGGGCCCCACATATATTACAAATGGCTATGTTTATGGATATTTCAGCCATTTCTGTACCGATTTTGATCAAATAAAGTTTATTCTGTCATTCAAATTGTACGCTCTTTCGAAGTAAACACTCAGTTTTTCATTATCTCACAAAAAAATGTTTTGTGTAGCGCCCTCTTTACCAAAACTCAACTATCCCTTTAATCATTATTTTAACAAAACATCACATGCACAATTTTCAAAAATTAAAAATGGTTGAAACCAATGAGTTTTTAGAGAGCGCCCTCTTGAGTTTAAACGGCTCTTTTTTTAATGATAACAGGCCTTTTCCTTAATCGTTGGTAATTTGTTAAACCTTTCGAGCATGGTGGAGTTATAACTGTTAGTTTGTAATGTAAAGGTGCAGGTTTTGGTTACTAAAATTCAGATTGACCAAAACTTTACTCTCTGTACAAAAACTCATAGTGATACATTAACTTTATTAAGATTAAGATTATACTCCAAAAGTGATATCTGAGAATTCAGTAATCATGGTAATATACCAATCATTGTCAGATTCTTCTGAATGATATGCGATACTTACATAGAAAAAGAACAATATTAACCTAATAAAATATAGTGAACATCGATGTCTGATTTGATCCTGATCTTTCGTGTAAAGTATCCGAATTGGAATAATATGGAGGACTTAATTTTAATATCCGAACTCGGATACTATTGACTACGTTCGAGAGCGTCTACATACGCTTTAACATGCAATCTTTAATACCTCTAGTTAGGTAGACATTTGACAAATCAGAACCGAATTCATTATTCTGTTACCATAAGCCAAACAACAAGGTACAATAGAAGTTTAAAATCTCAAACGGATTTCGGTTGAATTTTAGCAAAGTTAATGGATAACTGAGACCTCAGCCAAAACGGGGCCCAGAGCCGGCCGTCTCATGGTTGCCTATACACATCATTCAAAACTTACATTTACGAGCAACTCTATACATTTGAATCGTTGAGCAATGAGACTCGAGTCGAGTCACGACCACGGCACTCAAAGTGTTAAAGGGCCATTCTTTGAAAAGTGAAACTTTTTTGGAAAAAATAAAGTTTGTTTTTTCTGTTGTTTTATTCCATTATTGGAAAGATCAATATCTAAGGTTTTATAAAATATATGTTTTACACTAAATATTGAAAATTCATTACTCATTTGCATAAATTTGCATAATTCAATATTTTAAAAACATTCATAACTCCAAAAATAATTAAGCTAGCTCATTCCTCTTACTCTCCTGTACATGTTGATACCAACTTTGTGACAATTGAACTTCATGTTACTATCTAAACCTAATATTTGTAAAATTCCCATTTCCATTCACATTGTACAGTATGTCACACACGTGACCCAGACATCCCCACACAATAACATACATTAAAACATATATATATGTTGTCTGATACTAATATGAACATTTGAGCTTTTCATATCTCACAGGATTTTCAAAGTGAAATTGAGTTTTAACAAATTTCTTCAAAAATGCTCCCGTGCAAAGTCACACACGTGACCGATGCTATTTGACCTCTGTCCTTGGGTAACGTAATCTTAATAAAATCTTTTGTAATACACTTGAAAGACTTCAACATATGCAAGTCATATATGAAGTTCACATCATCATACCTCCTATACTTACTGAAATATTAGCATCCTATTTCAAAAAATTTCATATTTTGGGTCACACACGTGACCAAGAATGGCCCTAAAGCAGTACTAATATTGAGTCGACGATAAAGAGATTAGGGCCTCGTTGCAGGAAGAGATACAATCGATTGTAAGTTACAATTAGTTGTAAATCAGATCATGTGTTCTATTAAAATGCGCAAATCTGATTGGTTGAAACGCGCAAATTGTCTGACTTACGATAAATTGTAACTTACACTCGATTGTATCTCTTTCTGCAACGGGGCCATAGACTAGATCACTTTAGTAATGTTTAGAGCCATGGTCGACTTACTAAGCGAAATTGTCAAAATTCAATAACTTTACTTAAAACTCTCGTCGTATTATACCAATAGCATGTTTCGTTTGTTTGATATATCTTTTACATTTATATGTATTGTTGAAGTATTCGGAATTGAAAGTCTCCCTGGGAATGTAGACTGTCAACTGTGAAAAAGTTAGTGCAATGAGTCAGCAAATATCACTTTGCATTTTCGCTCATAATTTGATAATGTATGACATTCATTTACCATATATGTTCACACATCGCTTGGCGTGGACAAATCAGAGCAGAATGATACACATTTTTATCAATTCTTCGTCAGTGTTTGCTCATGTCGACAAAGTTACTACATCCCTTTATAAGATAATTTATTATTCTCACTTCCTGTCTAGCGGGGGTATAGTTTCTCTATCGGTTTGTTTCATTACCGAGCAGAATCAGGAGATTTAAAATAGCATCTTGGATGCAGAATAAATACAGCAATTGCCTTGAGCTATACACGAGTTACACTCAAATGTTAACAAAGAACATTACAAAAATGAAGACACGAATAGTCACTTCCGTGCCACCCGTTGCCTAGCAACTGAAGAGTTCTTGCCCCCGAAGAGTAATTCTACCAACAGCTTCTTTTGTTTTGTGTGTGCGCGTAAAGCGATTTATGATCAAATCTCTATGAATTACCATAAGCGCACGCGTTGTGCAACCATTCGAAATCAATAAAGGTACATTATTTTATTTCCATAAATTTGTGATTAAACCCCTATGAATTACTATCAATACACGAGTTGTGAGACCACCAATAATAAATCAAATAAAATCATATAGTTCGGTAAAGACGATGAAGTCGATCGTTTTACTCAGAGGGTTAAAACAGAATCACAATAATGTAAAGATGGTGTGGGCGGTGTAAGCGGGGGCGGCTTGACTGATTAACTGACCCTTTATTAAACTAAATCCTCATTAATCATTCAACTAACTATTTATATACATAACTTACATTCCCACCCACGCGCACACACTCACAGTATAAAGGTGATTCGGATTCTTAAATCAGCTGCGCGGCGCCATCTTCCGAACGCGACGCGCACGGTGCGAAATACACACTGGCTCAGTGGTATGTATAGTGCGCGCACACTACCGATTACCCTAGATTTAAATGACGAACATCGGTGTAGCATTTTGAATAGTGCCCTCTACATTCTCATGCATGACAATCTTTAAAATAATTATTGTCTCGTTAATAATTTGAACTAACTATAGATATACGTACATTATCATTACACGCGAGTTTTTGTTGTTATTATTATTTTTGTTTTCATCACAAGTCTCCTTTCGCAATCCTTTTCGGAAATGTTTAATCACAGGCCACAGCCAGGCCCTGGGCTACCCCTTAAATGATCGTTGTTCCGGTTCATATCGGAATGGCTTAACTGCGGGACACAAGATGCCCCTTTACGTATACTGCAGTGTCCTTCTTAGCCTTTCTCGTCTAGGCAAGGAGGTACTAGTAGGCAAAGAGGTGGTCTAGGCTGCCTTTTGCAACTCCTCTACGCAGCTCCGCAGGTGAATACTTTCTCCTGTCTTAGTGTTCTCAAACTGGTGTTTTGGATCAGAAGAAATCTAGAATACATCCTCGATTCTTATCGGAGTGCAGGCTTAATCGCATGACACAAGCTGGACGTCCCCTCCCATGTATAAATCCTCGCGTACCAATCTGGGTTGACCCTGGCTGCACCATTCTCATGATTCTGCAGCATAGGTGAAGGAAGACCCTCAACGGTATGTATTGGCTAGCTGTCCAGGTGTTGTGAGTCAAAGAGAAAGGATGTCTGACAAGTCTGATATAACCTTGATTCTGACAGCACATCACCCCCAACTTCATGGATTCACTGCATCATATTTGCGCCCTCAACGGTCTGGGTTGACACTGGATAGGCCACTCTGCAGCACAGGCATGACAGGTGAGGACCCTCAACGGTATGTCTTGGCTAGGTGACCAGGTGTTGTGAGTCAAACAGAAAGGATATCTGACAAGTCTGATATAACCTCGATTCTGACAGCACATCCCCCCCCCCCCCCCCCAACGTCATGGATTCACTGCATCATATTTGCGCCCTAAACGGTCTGGGTTGACACTGGATACGCCACTCTGTAGCACAGGTGAGGACCCTCAACGGTGTGTCTTGGCTAGGTTTCCAGGTGCTGTGCGTCAAACAGAACGGTTGTCTGACATCTGACAGCACATCCCCCAACATCATGGATTCATTGCATCCTATATTGCACCCTCAACGGTCTTGGTTGACACAGGATACGCCACTCTTCAGCACAGGTGAGGACCCTCTCCTGCATGTCATGTGTAGCTGTTCAGGTGTTGTGGGTCAGAGGTCTGATACATCATATCCTTGATTCTTATCGATACGATTTAATCACACGGCTAAAGTGCCAACCCCCTAGAAAAAACGGGATTCATTGCACCCTCTGTATTCCCCTCATCCAACTACACCAGGTGAAGACTTTCTGCCGTATGGGTCAGGTGTTCAGGTGTTGTATGTCTCCCTTGATTCATATCGGAACGATTTAATCACTTTGCTTAAACGAACCTCCTCCAATCATGCGCTCGGTATTTAGGTGATCTCTCATTCGCCTCCCGACACTCTCCTGTCCTGGTTACTGGTGTTTAGGATCACACAAGGTCTCGTGCATTTTCGATTCTTGTCTAGTCTAGTTTAGCCCCTGCTGAACTTATTCATCCCCCTACGTAGTCTAGGTTCTAGACTCTTAATACACCTTTCCCCCATATATCGCGTAATACCACTCTGAACGGTTCGCCCGGTGAATCTGTACGCCCGGTGAATCTGTATGGAACTCATTTTACAAAATCCCTCTCGCTCGATTGGGATCAGTATAGTTCTCGTCAACATAATCAGAGGTATATTCGATTCTTATCGGGAAGGTTTAATCAGTCGGGGTGGACAATCACAAATAATTTCCCATTTCTCTCTCGAACGAGACATATTGCATAACAGTGCTCCAACGGAGGATGATCGGTATCTCTACGAAAGTCTATAGCGGACAGGTGAAAGTGGTTATATAGTCATGGGAATGTTAGGGCTTTGGTCTGTTTATTTGGGATGTTGCCAATTCTTTTTCCTAATTTGGTCTCGTTTTGTAAAGCATATCGAAGCAAACAACCATGCGCGCGTATCTGTTTGTAAGACTGAGAGGACGAGCAAGGTGAAGAAGATGATAGCGATGATGAAAATGCTGCTGCTACCGATGATGAAAAAGATGATGAACAAGAAGAAGACGACGACGATGATGATACAAATTATGATGAAAGCTATGGCGAAAGTTATGATG
>JBAMJV010001377.1:0-19585 GCA_037951105.1 Echinarachnius parma | reverse complement strand
CCTTGATACAGTTCATAATACATTTCAACAACATATGTTGCAGAATTAATGCTGATATCATTTTTAGACAAAATGTATTGTTAGTGCATATGAATATTAATATATATTACATACAATTTAGTATACTCACAATTATTACTAAATCTAAGTTTAAGTTTAACCCGAATAACGCCGGTTGCCATTACGCCCCTCGACCCCCCCCCCCCCCACCCCCCTCCTGCCCCTCTGCGATATCTCTGATTGCTCTGAGACGTGTGAAGATAACGCTATGCAAATGAGTGATTGTTTCCCATAAAAATGAAATTATCATAGTATTCTTAGCACTGCACTTGACATGCTTTTGCGAGATCTGAAGGGGGCAATAATCCTCCCTCCCCTGTCGTAAAAAGACCTCAAATAGCTGGGCCTTTGTAGAGGTTAGTATAGGTGTCCTTGTTAATGCCTTTTGATATAACTGCTATACTATCTACATTGTGTGTTGGTTTTGTTTTTGCCATTTTAATTTATTGCTAGGTTTCTTCTTTCTTATTGTTTTAATTTTTTTTCTCTATATTATTGTATTCGGGTACTGTTTTTCTGTGGAGAATCACTGCTTCTTCAATCTATTGACTTTGTATTGTGTTAAAGGGATAGTTGAGTTCTGGTAAAGAGAGTACAGTTTTGGTCAACTGAATTTTAGTAACCAAAACCTGCACCATTACATTACAAACTAATAGTTATAACTCCACCATGCTCGAAAGGAATACAAAATTACAAACGACTAAGTAAAAAGCCTGTTATCATCAAAAGAGCTGTTCAAATTTAAGAGGGCGCTTCTAAAAACTCATTGGTTTCAACCATTTAAAAATAAAATATTGTGCATGTGATGGTTTATGACAATAGTGATTAGATAGAGAGATAATCAACAACTATTACAAAACTTCTTTTGAAATTTTTTGAAAGAGGAAGTATTTAAAAATAATGTTAACAGTTGGTTTAAAATTATTGAATAGATGTGGGGCCCCACATTTATTACAAATGGTACGTTTATGAATATTTCAGCCGTTTTCTAAACCGATTTTTTATCAAATAAAGTTTATTCTGTCCATTAAAATATTATGCTCTTTCAAATTTGACACTCAGTTTTTCATTATCTCACACAAAACATATTATGTGTAGCGCCTCTATACCAAAACTCAACTATCCCTTTAACCTCGACACATTTTCAATGTATATATTGTGTATTTTAAAGATATAAATAATCTAAAATAACTAAATTCCAAATTGAATTAATGTCATATTCTATACAACCATATGCTGCCTTGAGAGTTAATAATGGTGTCCATCTAAAAACATCACTTTAACCACATTTGTATTATTTTTAGACACTAACAATGTAAGTAAATTTTGTTTGTTTACACAGATTTACCAAAAATTCTAGCTTCTGGCATCAAAACGGGGAGTCATAATGACCAACAAACCATAAGTATGTTTTGCTTCAGCGATCATATCCGAGTGCAAACGTCACATGGACTGACATGTCGGGCGACGAGTCTTACGAATCAACACAGATCTTAACATCCAACAGTGCTTATAGATTAACCGTTAATGCGTCGCTTGCCATTGCCCAAGCATCGGCGAGCAATGTTGGGAACCTGTCTTGTATCGCAAGAAATCGTGTTGGTGAAAGCAGGAAATCGTTTGACCATGGTAATAAAACACATATATAACAATTATCTCAGTATCGTCTAGTCGCCTTAGTTATGTTTAGCGGATGTTAGGAGTTCCCTGAACGTTATGATGTTTACTGTTTTCTGACTTGAATTCGTATAACCATCTCAGTACAGGTTAATATTGATTCAAGGCGAAGTTCCCAGAATGGACAAAAAAGTGATCCACGATGGTAATTGTAATTGAGCAGTTAAGTCGTGAAAAGATCTCATCATTATGACGACCTAGTGTACTGGTTATAAACCAAACATCTTATCACATGGGCGTCGATCCATACGTAATACCTTTTTATCAGGGGGAATGAATGAATAGATCACCCCCCCCCCTCCTACCCCTGAACAATAGGTATCAATTACGCCCATGTCCCAGCCACCATGAGTCCTTGGAAATAATCACGGACCAATTAGACAATTTGGGGCAGAGGTGTCGATTCGTTCGGAAATCACAATGCAAGGGGGGGGGGGGGGGGGGGGGGGGTGGAGCTTTTGTTCACAAACAACGCTCGTGTTTGTAAACAATGCTCGCTCCTCCCCCCTCACCCCCCCCCCCCCCCCCCCCCCCCCCCCCCATCAATGTTTTATGTTTTCCGAATAAATCGACGCCGCTGATTTGGGGCAAAAATTAATGTTTCATTAATAAACAGTCATAATGTCACCAACCGTTTTCTAAGCCATTGTTACATCTGGCAAGACATTAAAACAAGTAATACTAGGTATTAAATCCATTCTTGGCACCTTGATAATCCATAATGTATTGCATGGGTATAATCCATATAATAGCTAAATAAAGCTGTAAAGGGTACATTGTAGTGGGTGTGGTCGAGTTTCGTAATTCAGTCTCAATTTCTCAAAATTCATTACAAAAAGATTTGAAAAATGTGATCCAAATTACATGTGTAAAATTAAAGGCTGTGTGTGAGTCAATGAGTGTATATGTGAATTGTCCCATTCATTCACCTTTTCGCCTGGATTTACAAAGGCTGGTATTTATATGCAGGGTGACCATTGTGTGAAACACGCTCATTGACTTATGTACAGCTTCTCAATTTTGTAGAGAAGTTTTTTTGGGGGGGCCCATATTTCGGAATCTTCTTTTGTTAAATCGAGAGTTAAATAGGCATCGCGACCACGCCCGAAAACACATTACACTTGTCAGCCATCTACTGCTTCACCATGGATATAATCCATATTTTGTTTAATTATTCGCATTCCTAAATTTAAAACATATACAGTAGTTATACATAATCTAATACATAATCTATGTTAACTACTAAAACAATAATCTACTCAATTAACAGATATCGGTACGAATCGGACAGAGGTCGTAGATGAAGATACATCATTTATACAAATACTACAGATCGTCGGGATAATCATCGGGATATCCGTTGGTTTTCTCATTGTGCTTATAATGTCGACACGTCTAACCGTCTACCTTAAAAGTAAGTTTAACGATGCGAGATCAATTTATAGATCTGATAGATGGCATCTACATCAAAACCATTTCATGATTGTAGTGAGTTCAGTTGTTTTTTCGGTGCTTGTTGTTAAGCTATATATCTGGGAACATCCCAGTATTCGTTGATGTAATGTCAGTTGCTTGAAACAATGTTGATGGTCTTAAAAAGATACATTTGTATGTTGTTGAATTATAATATGGGCGTAAATTTGTACGTAAGGTCACTGTAAGTTCAACAGTGTTCCAGTCAGGATGGCTCCCGGGGGGTCTGTCCTCATTGAAAAGGGGGGTATCATGCGTGACCAAGAAAACGAGTAATTAGGGTGGTTTTTTACGATCAGGCGAGATACTCGAGTATCTCGAATAGGGTCTCAAAATCACCCAAAATCTGGAAAGAGGGTATCTTTTTTAGGCTGATAAATTACTCGTTTAGGGTCTCAAAAAGATGAATTACTCGTTTAGGGTCTCGAAAACTCAGCTTACTTGCTTAGGGTATCAAAAATAGTTATCATTTGCTTTTAATAGGGGTTTACCAAAAAAAAAGATTACTTGCTATGGGTATCAAATATAGTTTTGACTTGCTTAGGGGTTTACAACAAATTGATTACTTGCTTAGGGTATCAATAACATTTATAACTTGCTTAGGGGGTTACAACAAAATTGATTACTTGCTTAGGGTATCAAAAATACTTGCTTAGGGGTTTACAAAAAAATGATTACTTGCTTAGGGTATCAAATTACCGATAATCATACTTACTTAGGGTGTATTTTTTGCACCACGCAAATACTCGTTTAGGGTGCTTTTGGCAAGTCCTTGGTCACGCCTGATACCACCCTTTCTATGAGGACAGACCCCCCCCCCCCCCCCCCCCCCCGGGGGGATGGCTTGGATTAGAGATCGTTCCTTACGAATCGTTCATGTTTGTACTGCTTTAATAATGGGATTTTAAATAGTATTATGTTTACCTATCACCAGGGGATCGATGCTACATTAAATATGTTTTGAAAGTTTTGGAAAACAAAGTCCTTTCTTATATTTTACTGATAAAGGATGAGGTAAAATTCTCATTTCTAGTGAAACTGTCTTGGGGCTGTCTTTCTCTCACATTTAAGCATTCAAACATATGTTTTTTTTCAAATGTATAGTTTGTTTTGATTTATGGATGTGTTATTCATGTGATTTAAAGCAAGCGAGCATTATTTAAACGCGGTACTAACATAGTGCAATACGTCAGTAAATAACACTTTATATTCACAAACCATTGATGATTCTTGCATGTGGTAATTCTTGCATGTCCGTACCTACCTATGGCATTGAAATGAAGAACTTTCTTTCAAAAGGCGCTATATCCACTTTTTAAACTTTCGAGGAGAACAAGTTTCTTTGCCCAACTTTGTACACGTGTCTATGGGAATATGAAAATTTCACTTTCTATATTTGGATTGTTTTAATTTGTCGTAAAATGTGAATTGCTAGATAGCTATGTAGCTTATAAATGTAGATATATCGTTAACTCAATTTGTATGGAAAGTGTATTTAGCGCCTTTTGGAACTCAACTCTTCAAATTCTACACATTCTATATAGCGCTACTGCTGACAGATTTCACATGGTGTCCATATGACAATATATTATAAACTTTTACTTCTGTTGAAGGTCTCCGATCTTACAGTCCGCAACATCGAAATCGGTCAACACGTCAAACAGGTGGTCAAGGTCAACGAACTCTGCCTGTTATTCCTGCAAATCCACCTCCCTCTGAGCTTCGCTTGCCTAACGTGTCTAGTGAGCAGGTAACCACGGATTCCATGACTTTACCTCGATGGACTGTCCCAGTGGTAAACATCCCCATGGCCTTGACAGCGATTATATCACAACTCCAGGAATCAGTCCAGAACATGGAAATCGTCCAGAACTTTCCGGAGACACATCATCTACAACAAGGACAACACCAACAACAGGTTAGAACTAGTTTGAATGAATTATTACTCTTTCCAATTTATTTCGTATTGTCATCGTCAACATCCAATATACCTCTCATATACCTCATTGTATTCGTATGACTAGTAGAAACATAGGAGACCCTTTGGTTCTCCAGATTTCTCTTCCGTTATAAAGATATGTATGACTGAAGTCTAACATTTAAAGGGATAGTTTGGTAAAGAGAGTATTACAGTTCTTTTCAAACTAAACTTTAGGAACCAAAACCTGCACATTACATTACAAACTAATAGTTATAACCCAACAATGCTCGAAACGTAAACCAAATTACAAACGAGTAAGTAAAAAGTGGGTTATCATTACAAAAAGAGCCGTTCAAACTTAAGAGGGCGCTCCCTATAAACTCATTGGTTTCAACCATTAGATAAACAAAAAAATGTGCATGTGATGTGTTGTTAAAATAATGATTAAATACAGAGATCAACAACAACTAATTTATTAAAAAAACTATTTGTGTAAATTTCTTTTGTTTTTCTTAAATCATCGAATAAACCTGGGATTCCAGGTATATTCCAACCAAATATATTTATTAAATGTAACAAACTGCTGAAAACTGCTGTCCAAGTGGAATACAATGTAAATCAATGAAGCCGTGAGCTATCGAATGTGGCATATTCTTCTTCAGGTGTACAAATGACAGCTAACTGTACTCAACATAGAGTGACATACATACACAGGTAGGTGGAAGGTGCGACCAGCAACAAGCTGGAGTGAACAAGGACAAAAGGATGGGGGAATACATTAATGGAGGAGGTGTAAATACAGTAGCAGGCTAGAGTAGACAGGAACAAAATATATAGTGCTGATGAGGACTACAGACTGGGAATAGGAGAATGTGTCAAGTGGTGGATAGAATGCTATGAGATGAGCAATGAAAGAACATGATATGGAACAAAGGAGGTGTACATGGGGATATGGGAAAGATACAATGAATGGCAAGTGGGAGGGGATCATTGCTGGTTTGCAAAGTTGAGTGGGATGGGGGGGGGGGGGGGGGGGGAATACAGTATGGTAATAGACCAACAAGGCATGATGAATGTAATGAAATGATGTACAAGTCAGAATGGCGATATACAGAGTGTCCCAGATAAAACGAAACTAGATTTCATGGCAGAAATTTTCTGTCATAATGAATAATAAATGAATAATCTTTGATGGGATATACATGAATGAAAAGCCCTGTTTCACTTCTTTTATTTGATGTAAAACTTATGGCACATAATTCACGCATGACTAAATTAGAACAATAGAAACTTGTGTTACCAACTTTCCATTTGCACGCAGAAATTGCAGGTTCGGGTGAGTTTGTAGGGTAGTAATCGTACTTATTTTGAAAAAGGACAAACACCGAATACAAAAATCTTTAATATGACAGCTCATGATTAAAAAATGAAAGATTTATGCCAGAGAACGAGTACAATGAAAATATGCTTGATTTCAGCCCAAATAAGTAACTTTCCTGATCTAGCAAGTTTCCCATGCTTTTCCTGATCCTCATGTTTGTGTAAGTTCATTCATGCATCAAGTCCATTGTCAGCTGTTAAGTCAGGAAAGCTGAGCGACTTCTTACTCAACTATCTACTCATTTGGGCAAATCAGGCATGTTTTCATTGTACTTGTTCTCTGGCAAACATCGTTTTTTTTTGTGTGCATGAGGTGTCATATAAAAGATACAAATATGAATAGAGCTCGCTTCCAAAAGGCGCTAAATCCACTTTCCATACAAATTTAGTTAACGATATATCTACATGTATAATCTACGTAGCTATCTAGGAATCCACATTTTACGACAAATAACTCACTCAAAATCAAAATATAGAAAGTTCAATTTTCATATTCCCATAGGCACGTGTACAAAGTGGGACAAACAAACCTGTTTTCCTCGGAAGTTGAAAAAGTGGATTTAGCGCCGTTTGGTTGAAAGCTCTATTATGTATGCAGTCTTTGTCCTTTTTGAAAATAAGTACGTTTACTACCCTATAAACTCACCCAAACATTTTTTCATTTCAAAGACTTTATTTTCTGCAATCAAACAAATCAGTTACAACAATATGGATAATAATATAGAACATAAGGTATGCAAACAATATACAAAATATAGAACAAAACTTATACATGAGTAAGAGTAAGTTATACGTTGGGCCATTGCGAGTGTAAAGAATGAAAGCAGAAGGTCGCTGTATAAGCAAAAGCTTGAGCAGACGGTCAACCGAGCTAAAAAAATACAACGAGTTGTGAAATATTGGCTAAGTAACACAAAGAGGCGGGCCATGATACTCAAATGATATATATTTCAATTAAATATGAATATAGACAGTTGGATTCAATATCAATAATTATAGAATTAGCATATGAATCTCATCTTTATAAGGCTAATAATTATACGTTCATAACAGAGATAAGAGAGAAATTAAACAAAAACAAGTGTGCGAGTGGTGCGTGTGTGTGCAAGTGCTGGTGCAAACTTGCAATTTCTGCGTGCAAATGGAATTTTGGTAACACCAATTTATATTGTTTTAATTCAGTCATACGTTAATTATGTGTCATAAGTGCTACATCAAATGAAAGAAGAGAAATATAGATTTTCATTCATGTATATCTCACCTAAGAAATTATTCATTATGACAGAACATTTCGGCCATGAAATCCGGTTTCGTTTTTTTCTGGGACACTCTGTATAGAGCATAAGGGAAAATCGCTTGGTGGGAATAATATGATGTGGGAAAACCAAACAAACCGATTAGAAAAAGTGGAGAGAAAATTAACCAAATGGGATGAGAATGATATGATATGTAAAAACTGAATGAAACATACAGTATGGTAACATACCAATAAGGCATGGTGAATTTAATAAAATGATATGTTCGGAATCTGTGGTGAAATAAAAGATGAAAAGAGATGGTGCAAAGATCCAATAAATAGTGGGTTGTGGAGAAAAGTTAAATGGGCAGAGTATAACGTGATGACCAAAAAGATGTGATATAAACACAACAAAAAAAGTAACTTCCCCCTAAGCAAAATAGCGTAACTTTTTAACAAATATGGTTTAAGCAACATAACTTGGCAGGAATGTTTCTAAAATTATTGGCTAACGTCTCTGTGAAAATAAATTTGATCCGCCATGCCATGCATGAGTGAGCACACATTAAAGGTTGGCTGACAAGAAAACTACCTAAACATTGTGTTTAACTGTATCTAAGGTAGATTGTCATGAAGATTACAAATACAAACATATTTTCCGCGTCGGAAAACCCAGTAAAATACAAAAATCAACTTTTAAATTCACTTTAGTAATCCCCGTAAAAAAATTGAGTTCGGGCGAAGAAAAATGACGTCAAATGCAGGCAATCGCAGTTAGCTCGGTCATAGACGTACACGCTGAGTGCAATACTCACGTTGACAGAGAGATATTATTTCGATTTTTTTTTCAATATTTGCAAACATATGTTAAAGTTTATATCATGGACGATCTACACTCAGATGTGTTGCTGCAAGCTGCTATAATTCATTTCTTATGAATTTTAAGATAAGCTTCAATTTACAAGCAAAAACGAGTTTGTTTTACAAGCAAATCAGGCTCTGCATGTAAACCAATGACATTCCTCCGTGTTGCGGTCTGCTTGTGATGTCATGATCCGGGTTGCACGTGCGCACATTCCCGCTCCGCTATAAATTACTTGTTTAGCAGTATGGAACGCCGATGCAAAAACAAGCAAAAAAGTTGTATGAAATTTACCTTTCTTGCCCAACTTAAGGATTTCTTTGAAAAAAAGAGTGTGGTATATCAATATAGGCACATATTTAAAGCTATAAACCTGAATCAAAGCCGGGATTTCACCATACCTTTAAAGGAAAAATATCACTTTTCAAAAGTCACAAGAGTCAAAAAGTGAAAATTCTGCCTTTGATGTGTGGTCACTCATCCATGACTCGACGGACCAATTTCATTTTCACACATAAGTTAGTCAATAAATCTATGAACAATCCTGCCGAGTAATTTTGCTCAAAATCTTTTCGTTAAAAAGTTATGTTATTGGATTAAGGGGGACTTATTTTTGTGTTGAGTTTAATTGATCAATATTGTTGGAATAAACTCAACAAAAAGGTAAGTCTTCTCCTGATTAGAATAACATAACTTTGTAACAAAAATGTTTTGAGCAAAATAACTTGGCAGGATTGTTTCTACACTTATTGACTAACTTCTGTGTGAAAAAGAAATTGGTCCATCGAGTCATGCATGAGTGAGCACACATCAAAGGAAAGATTGGCACTTTGTGTGCTCACTCATGCGTGACTCAATGGACCAACTTCATTTTCTCTCAGAAGTTAGTCACAAAGTGTAGGAACAATCCTGCCGAGTTATTATGCTCAAAACAAGTTTGTCAAAAAGTGACGCCATTTTGATTAGGGGGACTTACTTTTTTGTTGTGTGCATTACAAAAGCGTGCATGATTCATAAACACAACAACAAAAGTGAGTCCCCTAATCAAAATGGCGTCACTTTTTGACAAACTTGTTTTGAGCATAATAACTCGGCAGGATTGTTCCTACACTTTGTGACTAACTTATGAGTGAAAATGAAGTTGGTCCATTGAGTCACGCATGAGTGAGCACACAAAGTGCAAATTTGATGTGTGCTCACTCATGCATGACTCAATGGACTAATTTCAGTTTCACACATAAGTTAGTCAATAAGTGTAGGAACAATCCTGCCTAGCTATTTTGCTCAAAACATTTTTGTTAAAAAGTTATGTTATTCTAATCAGGAGGAGATTTACTTTTTTGTTGAGTTTATTCCAACAATACTGATCAATTAAACTCAACACAAAAATAAGTCCCCCTTAATCCAATGACATAACTTTTTAACGAAAAGGTTTTGAGCAAAATAACTCGGCAGGATTGTTCCTACATTTATTGACTAACTTATGTGTGAAAATGAAATTGGTCCGTCGAGTCATGGATGAGTGACCACACATCAAAGGCAGAATTTTCATTTTTTTTTTTTATTCTTGTGACTTTTGAAAAGTGACATTTTTCCTTTAATGTGTGCTTAGGGGGGAAGTTACTTTTTTTGTTGTGTTTATATATATATATATATATATATATACAAAATTGCAAGGAGTAATCATAAATGATTGAGAAGGAAGAATAATAGTAGGCGTAGCTTAATAAGCAATGTTCCTCCTTTTAATCCACCAAATGAAAAAAGGCACTGGTCGAAAAATTGGTCTCCGCCAGGACTCGAACCTGGGTCTCCGGCTTGGAACGCCGCACAGTGGGCCAGGTGTGAGCAAAAGTGCGCCAAAATAGTGACTTGGTCATGGAAATGAAATTGCTTTTTTTCATGTTTTAAGCAAAGAATACAACCTGTAGAACATCTCCGAACAATATTTCTTCTCGATATTTATTTTAAGTGGGTCATTTTTCTTCACAAAGTCCAGAAATGTTGATTTTAGGGAACACATTGTGTTAAATGCAATATTGCGTTTTTTTCATGATATTTGCCAAACGGCTTGCTTAATCGACTTAAAATTTGAAATGCTCGTTTTATAATAGTTATCCTAATAAATCATACATTTTAAAGCTAAACTGTTAGTTATGTCGGAATTTATGTTTAGTAGAATCAAACAAATAATGGGAGAAAATCGATGTTTTTTTTCATGCGCAAAAATGGTCAACATTGCTGCCGATTGCTGCGCTAAAAATATCGTGATTGCCTTCCTTACAATGCATGCTTTACTTTGATACCACATTTGTCTGCCACCATCTGCCACCTTATGAGTAAGAAGTGGTTTTCCAACCACATGATCGCCCTTTTTTTGCCGAAATCGCCCTTTTTTGCCAAAGAGCGCGCCGTGCGCTCATACCAACGAACGTTGAGGGCGTATATCACGTTAGTACTTCAATGGCTCATACATAGGCAAACTACATAAGATACAGTTGTACGCTTTTTTCTTTGTTGACACAAGTAGCATCTATAAGAAGTCCTCTGACATTTTGTCTAAGATGATGGGACAAGCATATGGATTGTATGAAAGTAGTCAATGGTAGAAGAGAGCTCAAAAATGGAAGGAAATTCACAGAAAGCGAAATTCAAGATAGTGGTGGAGAGAGATAGCAAAAGATAGAAAGAGGTGGAGAAAGAGTGAGGGGAGAGAGGGGGAGAGAAACAAAAACAGTTTAATGACGTCAGAGAAATTTGTAAATGCTCCAATTGTGTTTCTTAGGTCCAGAAACCCCATATAAGTTCCATAAATCAGTGTAATATGAATCTGTCTATGTGTTACAATGAATATTTGCCTTGTCCAATCAGAAAACAGTATTTTGATGACGTCAGAGAAATTTGTAAATGCTCCAATTGTGTTTATTGGGTACATAAACCCCTTATAAGTTCCACTAATCAGTGTAATATGAATCTGTCTATGTGTTACAATTTAGTATTTGCCTTGTCCAATCAGAAAACAGTATTTTGATGACGTCAGAGAAATTTGAAAATGCTCCAACTGTGTTTCTTAGGTCCAGAAACCCCTTATAAGTTACACTAATCAGTGTAATCTGAACCTGTATATGTGTTACAATGAATATTTGCCTTGTCCAATCAGAGAACAGTATTTTGATGACGTCACACGGATTTGAAAATACTCCCATCGAATTATATGGGTCTGAAAACCCTTAGTTCCTTTAAACTGGAACTTCATTAACCTTCTTCAATGAGTAATTAATTTTGGCACACTTTGAAACGGTTCTGGCCCACTGTGCGCCGATGCCTTAACCACTATGCCACGGGGACCGTGTGATTACAGACAGATCCAGTTCAGGTTATTGGCAAACCAATCTCTCGGCCCTTTGTACTCAAGTATTCATGGGGAAGGAGTTACGAACAATGCAAGCCGCCTTTACTTCAGCTGGATCACAATAGAGTGATTCAAGTATTAGTTAGAACATATATAATAAGCGAGAAGTGAACTAATACATACAGCTTCGGTTTCTTCCAATATATAAATAATTGCAAGGAGTAATCATAAATGATTGAGAAGGAAGAATAATAGTAGGCGTAGCTTAATAAGCAATGTTCCTCCTTTTAATCCACTAAATGAAAAAAGGCACTGGTCGAAAAATTGGTCTCCGCCAGGACTCGAACCTGGGTCTCCGGCTTGGAACGCCGATGCCTTAACCACTAGGCCACGGGGACCGTGTGATTAAAGACAGATCCAGTTCAGGTCATTGGCAAGCCAATCTCTCGGCCCTTTGTACTCAAGTATTCATGGGGAAGGAGTTACGAACAATGCAAGCCGCCTTTACTTCAGCTGGATCACAATAGAGTGATTCAAGTATTAGTTAGAACATATATAATAAGCGAGAAGTGAACTAATACATACAGCTTCGGTTTCTTCCAATATATAAATAATTGCAAGGAGTAATCATAAATGATTGAGAAGGAAGAATAATAGTAGGCGTAGCTTAATAAGCAATGTTCCTCCTTTTAACCCACCAAATGAAAAAAGGCACTGGTCGAAAAATTGGTCTCCGCCAGGACTCGAACCTGGGTCTCCGGCTTGGAACGCCGATGCCTTAACCACTAGGCCACGGGGACCGTGTGATTAAAGACAGATCCAGTTCTGGTCATTGGCAAGCCAATCTCTCGGCCCTTTGTACTCAAGTATTCATGGGGAAGGAGTTACGAACAATGCAAGCCACCTTTACTTCAGCTGGATCACAATAGAGTGATTCAAGTATTAGTTAGAACATATATAATAAGCGAGAAGTGAACTAATACATACAGCTTCGGTTTCTTCCAATATATAAATAATTGCAAGGAGTAATCATAAATGATTGAGAAGGAAGAATAATAGTAGGCGTAGCTTAATAAGCAATGTTCCTCCTTTTAATCCACCAAATGAAAAAAAGCTACGCCTACTATTATTCTTCCTTCTCAATCATTTATGATTACTCCTTGCAATTATATATATATATATATATATATATATATACATAATCTGTGGGGAGAAATGGAGAGAATAAACTGGTTAGGAAATGTGCAGGGTAGAGAGACAAAGACTATAATATATACTATGCAAAATACGCAATGTTAATAACTAAATAGTGAGGGGGGAACGAAACATGGGAGTATAATTATGTGAACGGAATCTGAATATATTTATTGGTATTCCAGCTGTTTCTCAACCGATTTTGATCAAATAAAGTGTATTCTGTCATTAACATTGTTTGCTCTTTCAAATCTGAAACTCAGTTTTGTATTACCTCACAGCAAAATGATTTCGCGCATTGCCTCTATACCAAAACTTAACTTTCCCTTTATGCGGTTTACATATCTAGTGGATACTTATACTTGTGTTCCCAGTCAGTGCGATGAGTTAGCGATAATCAGTTTGCATTTTCGCTCATTACCCCATCATATCACATTAATTTACCATTTACGCATCACTCAGAGAAAATACCATACTATACATATTAGATGTAATATTCATACACTATTTCATTACCCAATGTATTAATTAAAGGGACTTAGTAACATTGCCCAAGTCCTCAAATCTTACTTGGACGTCTAGTGGTTTTCTAATACGATTGAAGTGTTCAGATATGAAATTGTCAACGGGATAATTTCAAACTTGTGTACAAAATAAGTACAATGAGTTAGTGGATATCACTTTGCATTTTTGCTCAAATCTCATCCAAAAAACATCAAATTAACGTGAAATGTTCACCCATTACTTTGTGGACATATCAGATTAACGTGAATACCAATTAACGTCAAATTTCGCCTATTACTTTGTGGACATATCATATCACACCAATATACATTTTACTAATCAGTCATCACTTGTTGCACTCGTCAACAAAGTTACTTGATCCCTTTAATGTCGTAGATGCACGTTAAGTTCTTATATTGACTTTGTCCTTGTCTTGCGTCTTGCATTAAATTGAATTATACAAACATGGTTATATGGTCGATTCCAACGAAAAGTGTACACGATTACATTGTTAGACATTTTTAGTTTCTAATTTCAAACTGCCTTTGCCGTTCAATCCTTTTGCGCAGGTTAAGTAGACATGTCAACCATTACCAGAAAAAAGAGCCAACCTTAATATTTCTGAACGGCCAAGTAATGGCATGGATAAGTTAATGGCACAATTATTCATGTTACCTACGAATACCGATGAATTACTTAACACGGGTGATCATGAAACTCCAAAATAATCTGCTACATGTTTGTATTCCATTTATAAGATGCTGATCATGTAATGCATTCACACAGTGTGTTTTAAACATCATGACCTTCTGTTTATTTACAAGTTTAAATGTTGTATTATTATGTTGAGCAGGATTGTACCGAGGGGGGGGGGGGGGGGGGGGGGGGGGTGTTTCAGGTGTTGAAACCTCGGTACGACTATGGTGTTGTGAGTATCATGTCTTAAAAACATGATGTTGTGCCACTTTCCATAATTTTGACAAAACAGCTGTGAACCAAAATCAAAATCCAATATTCTAAAGATTGGAATTTGCCTTTTCAAACAATATCACACACAAATATGATAGATATACAATGTACATGACAATTAAGTATTCGTAGGTAACATGTCATTTTTATCAACTATTTTATCCACAGTAACTGTCACGAAATTTGTGTCTCCACTGCCAGCTTAAAGTGTTATACTATCACTCAAAGGTGTTACAAATCGATTGTGAGGAGAAGAGACTTCTTTAAAAATTACATTGGCATTATAAGTAGTATCCTGAGGTCAAAAACTATACATTTAAATGTGAAAATTTGAACATCTAAACATAATTATTTGATACGTGTGGTTATTTGAATTTGTTATTTTAATCAATTGTATTCGCACTATTGACATTGCGAACGTTTTGTAAAACATGTATAACATAAAATTGCTGAGTTAAGGATATGATACATTTTGGTAATACAAAAGCAAATATACTAGCGTATTTGTAGGTAACATTTGTAAATAAAGATTGTCAGTTTATATATAGCGCTGTATTAATATAGGATATTTATATTGCGCAATATCCACCTTATTATAAGGTGCTCAAAGCGCTTATTATTATCCCTGGTCATTCGGTATAGTTCAGACCCGCACAATGATATTGTACACATTCTCAACTCCCCGGGGAGTATACTAGCGGGCAACCCCTATAGGGTGCACCAAGCTAATTTTCACCGGACCAGGTACCCATTTATACACCTGGGTAGAGAGCAGCAACGTGGATTAAATGCCTTGCTGAAGGACAAAGGCAGTGGGCAGGGTTCGAACTCAGGGTCTCACGATCAGAAAGCACGCGCTCTACAGATCTTGCCACACCACTCCACTCCATTACATTTAAGTCACAACGGATCAGTATTACCTTGGCTTTTGCCGCCCAGCCTTATTCAAGCGTTTAAGCTTTTCGAGGAATACATTCCTGCCAAGGACCCATTTCGTACAGCTGGGTTGAGAGCAGCAAATGTGGATAAAGTGTCTTGCTGAAAGACACACATGCCACGGCTTGGAATCAAACCCACGACCTTCGTATTTAAAGACGAAGGCCCGAACCAATACATAGTGTTTCAAAAAAAGCGGAACACAACTTCAACCAGCAATATCTCATTTATTAAACATAATTATGCTAATGGCAATATGTCATGTAAAAAGTAAATTCGTACTCTTTCGTTTGATACAAATATATTGTGATAGCATCACGCATAAATGGATATAAATGACCTTTACAGAGTTATGTAAAAAGTAGTTTGCGGACAGGAATAGAAAGTAATTGTTTAATGCAACGCACATAATGAAACAGAAGACGAAGTCCAGTGATATTACATGATGTTTCTTTTTAGCCTGGCAAGTATTCAACTTCGAAAGAGTTGAGGGTCCATAGTAATCCCCAATATCCTTCCACACGACCCCACTGTCTGTCCGCACATGTTTGTGCTCGTGTCACGTCACCATCCCTCACCATAATTTTCATAGCCGGTCTGACCACATTCCCCTGCTGCATGGTGCAACTTTATTCAATAATTAAATAAAAATAATTATAAATCCTATTCATTATGGGAACTCTACCAAAATTGTTTTAAAATTGTTTTGTTTTCATGATTTCATTATTGAATCATCATTTTACCAAAACATCAGATTCACATGTGATGATATAAAGCTCCTTGAAAGTTGAGGTGTCTTGAAGGCGCCCTATTGTGTAATTGATTGACTTTTGAATAAAAACAACCCTGTATTATACTTAACCGCATGTATGTTGTGTTGCCATTTAAGCATCATTGAACTGTATTTGTTTAATAGTTTTAAATGATAATATGCAAGTTTTAATTACTAAAATTATGTTTGACCAAAACTGTATTATCTCTTCAATTGCAGCGTGCATCAGTTGTGGATTACGCAGAGATCAATGATGATTTCAGGGAAGCGGTAGTCAAACGAGAAGTAAGTATGGATAAGTCAAATAGTTGATGTTTCTTACACATTTGTTAGCATTATTAATTGCTTATGTGATAACGTTCTCTTTAACTCTCGCCCTCCCCCACCCTCTCTTTCTTTCAATACCTTACTCCCTCTCTATACCTCTTTTTCTCGTACGATCCTTCTCTTACTCTTCATCTCTAGTGAGTTAAAGACGTTGGTCTTTATCGGTGTAATATAATATAATATAATAGTACAACAGGTTTAATAAAAACATTGAGTGAAAAAGTACTTTTCTTGGCCGCCATGTTTAATTTGAAAATGACTTCTATTTATCACCTATTTTGATCAATATAGAAACAAAACATCTAGATATTTAATTTCAGCGGCTGTACCCACATTGTGTGCGTCAAATAATTACCTGAGTCAAACTGTAATGCTTCAAATGGCACCCATCTTGAATTTCAAAATGACCGCCATGGGAATACAAGCTTTCAAATGATACCTAAAGTTTCAACGGTAATAAATTAATAGGAGAGATATGAACGCTCAAACTTCAATTTCGGAAATGTTTGTGAGGGGTTCATATCAACCTATTAATCAATTTATCTATTACTAGGTGTCCTGTTTCTCTGTTATACAGAATTACAATGTCAGAGAACAGGAGGATGGAACGTACGAGACATCATTGCGGGGAAGTTTTTCGTCGGCAGAAGATTATGATACGTCTTTCGAGGACCAGGATGGTAATAAACACATACCAAAATATTTCTTCAGCGAAATTGCCCACTCGACAAAGTCGCTACAAACAGAAGGGGGGAAGTTGAAAGGCACTTTTGTAGAGCACGACGAACAAGCTGAGGAAGAGGATGGGTATTTAGTTCCACTCTAGCCGATGCCGATTGCTTGTCTTACATTTTAACGGTCTAAAAAAATACGCTGTAACGAACATTCTCCACAGTAAACAATGGAGAGGCCATCGTAATTGAATAATAGTTGTAATCTACACGTAGAAAGACAACTCAAGCAACTGCATTCTGCCAAGGCTATTTAATTGACCTAGTTAAACGTGTCTAAATTCGGATGCTTCGTGCGAACGATCGAGAGTAAAATCTTACATAGTTTTGTTCCGTTTTCACTAGGTTTTTCATCTTGCGAATATATTAGTATATAAATAGAGTCTCTTTTTAAAAATCTTGTGAAGGTAATTGATTAATTTAACTAGTCACTACACCATTACTAGCCGAATGGCCGAGTCATCGAGTTCCATCTGCGCAAAGGCTCAAAGCATATTTTCCCTTAAAGTCATACCTGTAAAGTGTCCAAATCCACGAAAATTCCTTGGAGCTTCCTCGTTTCTCTTCTACCGTGTTGTTTAGCTTATGGTAAGAGAAGAATAAAATAGGGTTTGATTTTTTCAAATGTCCCTTTAGTATGAAGATATTTATCATTGAAAATCATTATTTCTAAAGCGTTAATTAACGCAATTGAAAAAAAGTACAATTGTTGTAGCTAAACGTGTCCGCATTGCAGCATGCGTGGGAACATTCCGGAGATTGAACTTTGAGAAGAGCGAGTGCAATTTCCATGAAGTCTGTACTAGTGTACTACATGTGTAAACATAAACGGGTGCGAATATCTCAAATGGATCATTCATTACTGCGACAAATGTATGGCAGACCATCAGTATTCGGTGATAAAATATGAACTCAATATTCGTTTTTTTCACTAGGTAAACAGTGTTCGTTTTCTTTCAAACTTTCACAAATCTTTCAATTATATTTTACAATTGATATTGATATAGGATTGAAGTCTCAAATGTCATTTTGTGCAATATCTTACACTTTACAGGTATCACTTTAACATGCGTTATGCAATAGGATGTATAGAGTTACTGCTCCACTGTAGTATGCAATTTTTCGCTTCTCCATGTGTACTTTATCATCAGCAGGATCTGTAGATAAGTGTAATTGCTAAATCATCGACTTTTTTTTATATTTGTTTTTACTTACGCATGGTTAAAATTAGTAGAGCACTATACATACGATGCCATTATAATAGATACACATAGTTACTCGTCCTAAGCCGTAGTCTAATTCTGAGGATTTTTTTAACGGCGAATTAATAATAATAATAATAATATAATATACTCGATTTATATAGCGCCTAATATGATTGATAATCATCTCTAAGCACTTTACAATGATATTATTACCCCCGGTCATAGGATACAATGCAAACCAGCACACATTGTGTGCACCATCTCCACTCCCTGGGGAGCATTCCTTCCAAGCGGCAAATCGCATCGAGTAGGACAAACGATTAAACTCGTTTTAGCCATGGTTTAACAACGAAAGAGAAGGAATAATATCGACGCGCATATCTTATTTGACTTCAACACTCGCTGAAAAAAAGTTGCAGTAATTGAGATTAACACGAACCAAAACAGAAAGCGACCAGCAACAACACGGTTAGAATAAGAACGAATTGCAACGAATTGAAAGGACCTAACACGAACTACAACAAGGGACGAGTTTAATAAAACAAAATCGTTGTAGAGCGGCAACTGTTTTGAATAGTACAATGAGGCGGTATCGTCTCCGCGTTTTACAGCATTCTACACGATTCGCAACGAAATGCTGAAAGGACGGGGACGATGACCAATAGACACGTGAATTTATTGAAGGGCTAAATGTGTCTCGTGTTATTATTGGAACTGTCTTCATCAACTGACAGGGTACCAGTCCTACGGTTGAATCGAAGCCTATGCCACAACATAATATGTTAAACGACTTCACCATCAGCTGTCTCCATACCAACGGTTTATCATTAAAACACAAACATCATCACATGCGGCTTTCCAATACTTTCCAAAACAGGAACTTGTCATTTGGAATTCGTTACGAGTTGACAACTTCAAATTATCCTCTCTTGATAAAAAAGGAAACTCACAAGACATTTATTTGTGTAATATATATATTTTTTTT